>CM077150.1:37572504-37679777 GCA_039583875.1 Platanthera guangdongensis | reverse complement strand
CCGCCTTACTAGGATCTGTTGACGGATCATGTCATATGACTCTAGAAGATGGAGAGTAACAAACAACCAGAAGCTCCTGGAAGTGTTTGTGTTGCTCAGCGAGATCAGCAGAGAAGGGGCGATTTTGTAGAATTTTGGCTCCGAGATCCTGAACTTGCTGGTAAGCATCCGCTGGAGACATGGAGGGACGGGAAAGAGGTCCGCATATAAAGTATAGATGCGAGACGTCTGAGCCCCCTTTGAGTAGAGAGCGGCAAGATGTAGCCAAGCGACCTTGACGATTTAATCATGACGGATGACAGGGAGGCATTCATCAGAGAGGCTGTTAGCCAGCCATGTGCAGACAAGAGCATCGTTGGCATCCCAGTCGTCAAAGAGAGGGGAATCATGCGGTGGAGGGTCATCTGTGAGATGATGACGTTTGCGTTGAGAGCGGAGGAGAAAGGTGAAGGAGACACTCTAATCTGGATAATTTGGACCAATAAGCTTGGAAGCGGTGCCAAGATTACCAGATGGAGTGGGAGGTGTAGGAGGATGAGCGACAACGGGAGTAGTGGCGGTGGAGATATCGGAGTTGGCCATAGAAGAAACAAGCCACGACTAGAAGGAGAAGTCGCTAGAAGGAAAGCGGCTAACAAGGTTGTTGAGTACATTGGAATAAATGTACCTGATTTGAAGAAGCCTCACCCTACTCAATGATATACATCAAAATGTATTTGATGTGTTTGAGTTTAGTTGTGCAGGTTAATTATTTGCAGGGAAAGCTGAAAAGTTTCTAAGTCCATGTGTCGACACCCAGAAGAAATGTGTCGACACTTAAGAAGGCTTGTGTCGACACCCAGAGAAGCAGTGTCGACACTTGGAGTAATTGTGTCGACACCAGGGATGCAGAGTAGACACCAGAAGGAAAGTGTCGACACATACAGGTTGTGTCGACACACAATGAAGAAATGTCCAGAGAAGCCGTGTCGACACTTAGAAGCAGTGTCGACACCCAGAGGAACTTTGTCGACATCAGAAAGTGTCGACACTAGGAGGCTGTGTCGACACTCAGGAAAACATCAACAGAGTTTAAGTACAAGTGTCGACACTAGGAGGCTGTGTTGACACTCAGCAAACTTCAACAGAGATTAAGTACAAGTGTCGACATAATGAAGAATGTGTCGACACACAGCAAAAATCTCAACACATGAGAAAGTGTCGACATAGGAGGCTGTGTCGACAATCAGCAAATTTCAATGAAGTCTAAGTACAAGTGTCGACACAAAGGAAATGTGTCGATACTCAGCAAGTATCAACACACAAGGCATGTGTCGACACTAAGAAAATGTGTCGACACTCAGCAAGTATCAACATAAGAAGATGTGTCGACACAAAGGAGTTGTGTCGATACTTACAAGAAATCAGCTAAGTATCAAAAAAGAAGGACTTGTGTCGACACACAGGATCAGTGTCGACACATGTTGAAGAAGCAGTGTCGAGAAGCAGATTCTACAACACAAGGAGTTGTGTCGACACCATGAAGGCCCAGTGTCGACACTTAGTCTACTTGTGTCGACACTTTAGTCTATCAGTGTCGACACTTAAAGACTGACTGTCTCGACACTTTCAGACAGTTTATAAAAATTCAAGAAGTGACTGGATGACTTGACAGCTGCCATTCCAGCCGGTCTACTGCAACTGTCAGAGATGTCAGAAAGTTGTTAGAAACCGGATCAGCCACTCAGCATGAAGAAAGTCTATATAAAGGCTTATACCTTCAACAGATGACAAGAGTTGGAAATCAATAAAGTGAAGAACAATACAACTAGAAGAAGACCTTCAAGTGAAGATCTAAGAAGTTGGAGAGAGATAGCTCCTTCTAAGAAGACAGCTGTTGAACCAGGCTGTGAAGAAAGTTTCAGATTGAGATCTGATTCTGAAGTTAGCAGTGATTGAAGATCAGCTGTATAGAGACTCAACCCTATTGTGTTTTAAATTCAAGAAGCTTTGAAGGAAGCCAAGGAAGGTTGATCTCAGCAAAGTTCTTCCAAGAACTCATCAAGAAACCTATCAACTCTTCTCTCTTATTCTGAGTTATGGGTATATACATTGTAATTTTAATTTCTTGTAGGATCCTAAGAGATCTGAGTTGTAAGCTTGAAATTATAAAGGCTGAGTGGTAGGGCCTGTGTGCCTGAGTGTAGGAGATACTTTTCTCTGAGTGTAGGCCTTGTTGAAGGCTGAGTGTAGGTCTTTGTGAAGACTGAGTGGTAGGGCTGTGTGCCTGAGTTGTAGGAGTGAGATCACTCTGAGCTATAGGAACCTATTTGGGGTTCTGAGTGTAAGATCTGAGGATCTGAGGAATAATGGAGAAGTTGGGCTGAATCTAGTACACTACTAGATAAGCGAAGGGGGAAAGTGGATGTACCCAGACCTTGGGGAATCACTATAAAACTGTGTGTACTTTGTGTATGTGATTGATTCTATGTATGCTGTGTTAAAGTTCTGTGAATTCTGTGATTAATTCTGCCTAAAAGTTTAAAAAGATAAGGTCACCTATTCACCCCCCCCTCTAAGTGATTAGGTACAATTTCTTTCAAGTGGTATCAGAGCGAGGTTACTCAAAAAGGACATAACTGTCTGAGTAAAAGATCCTGTTGGCAGATTCAGTATAATCAAGTGCAGAATCAAGAAAATCAAGAAAATGAGTTCAACAGAGAATCACAAAGAACTTGGATCCATGAAGTTGTCAATCTGTAGAAAGGAGATTTTTGGCATCTGAAAAGAAAGGGTTAGACTATTTATGGAAGCCTCTGACCCTAGAATTTATATTACTGTTAAAGAAGGGCCATATGTGCCAATGAAGGTATCTGTGTTAGATGCAAATCAGAGAACTCCAAAAGACTATTCTGAAATGACCAAGGATGAGATTATTCTGGCCACTATGGACAAGAGGGCCCAGAATATTATAGTAAGTGCAATAGATGATGCCACATTCCAGAATTTGATTCACTGTAAAACATCAAAGGAAATGTGTGACACACTGATAGTGTACATGGAGGGCTCTGAAGAAGTTAGACAGGACAAAAAGTCTTTATTAAATCAGGAGTATGAAAGTTTCAGACAAGGCATGTCTGATAGTATAACTGAGTGCTACAAGAAATTCTATAGGATAGTTAATGAGATAATGTCCTATGAAAGAGAATTCAGCAATTATGAGCTGAATGATAAGTTCTTGAGATCCCTAACTAAAGACTGGGATACTAAGATTTGTGCCATAAGGGAAATGGCCAAATTAGCAGACATTTCTCCCCCAACATTGTTTGGAAAACTATTATCATATGAGATGCAGTTAATGGTAAGGAAGGAGGAGGAGAAGACTATCAGAGTTGAGAATAAAGAAAGAGCTGTGACATTCAAGACAGAAGCCACTAAGAAATATAAAAGTAAGTCTCCATCTCCACCTCCAAAAGTTGCTGAGACTGAGACAGATGAGTCAGAAAGCAAGAATTCTGAAAGCAGTGAGAGTGATGAAGATTTTGCAGCTTTCACTAGACATTTTCAGAAGTTTCTTAAGAAGAAACAGTGGAGGTCCAAGCCATCCATTTCACAGAAGTCATCAAAGAATGAAAGAAGAAAGTCCAGGCAAAGTAAAACTACATCCTTAAGGATAGTTTGCTATTGTTGTAACAGACAGGGACATGTTATTGCTGACTGTCCAGAGAAGAGGAAAGAGTCAACAGATAAGAAGAAGACTCAAATCAAGGGCAAGAAGAAAAGGTCCTTTGTTGCTAAGAAGGACAAAAGTCTGTCAGATATGTCTTCTTCAAAAACTGATTCAGAAGCTGAAGCTTACATTGGACTGTTTGCTGAAGAAGAGGAAGAGGAGTTCATCCAATTAATGAACTCTATATATGAGCATGAGGACAATCAGTGTCCGGGACTGATGGCCTTATCAGAAGGAGACAAAATCCAGGAGCAGCCTGGACCTAGTCAGGTACAAAATTGTTTTGCTGATTCAATTTCTAGTACTGAGTCAGATTCAGATACAACATCATCAAGTGATGAGAGTGGATTTGAATCTGAAGGAGACATTCATCAATTAATTGATGAATATAGAGTAGTGTTGCAGGCTTTGAAGAAAAGCAAATCCTTGGCCAAGAGTCAGGCTAAGGAGATTGCTAATCTCAAAGTGGGTGCAACAGATTTTGATAAGTTGCTTGATCAGAAACTAAATGAAATAGCAAGGCTGAAGAACATTACTGTTATTCAGATGGGAACTATAACATTTAAAAATGATCAAATCAGAAATCTGGAGATTAGTCTTCAGAAAGAGAGAGATATAGTAGCAAGATTTTCTAAACCAAAGTCTGTTCTACCTTTGATAGATGAGTTCATTTCTCAAAAGGGTAAAACTGGATTGGGGTTTACTAAACCTGCCAGGACTATAAAGTCCAAGTCTAAGGGCAAAGCCCCAGTACTCAACAAGGAGCCTGCTGTAAATAAAATAGCCAGGGTTGTACCTAAGCAAATGTACAATAGATTTGAGTGCTGGTGTTGTGGCAAGATAGGCCACTTTGCCATAGACTGTTGACACAATTCAAGTGCCAAGGTGAGTAGCAATCTACCTGCTAGAAAGCTACAGGTAGTTTTGTTAAGAGACAAACTAACCAGCACCAAGGACCCAAGAATTCTTTGGGTTCTAAGGTTAACTAATCTGTTTTGTAGGTGAGTCCAAGTGACCATGCCCCAATATGGTACTTGGACAGTGGATGTTCCAAGCACATGACTGGAACTAGCGAATTGCTGAAGGACTATACACCAATCAAGGATGGTCCTAAAGTCACCTTTGGTGGTTCTGAAAAAGGAATCATCAAAGGCTTTGGTAACATTTCTAGCAACCTTATTACAATTACTCAAGTGGCTTATGTTAAAGGTTTGAAACACAACCTCATTAGTATAAGTCAGCTGAGTGATTTAGGATATGACATCTCATTTATCAAAGATGGTTGTCATATCAGGAGGTCAAATGATCAAAAGATCATTCTGACAGGTTATAGGAAGAGAAATGTCTATTGTCTAGACATTATGTGTGAGAACAATGTTTCTCCTGTATATCTTGTAGCTGATGAGAAAGTCTCTCATTGTGTCAAATGGCACAAGAGACTAGCCCATCTTAACTATAAGACAATTGATCAACTCAATAGTAAAGAGTTAGTGAGGAATGGTTCTCAGGTTAAGTGTAAAAAGGTTGGGATATGCTCAGCTTGTCAAAAGGGCAAGCAGACTAGATCCACCTTTAATAGCATTGAGAACAAAGATGCTGTGAGGTGCTTATACCTCTTACATATGGATCTCTTTGGTCCTATGCCAGTTCACAGCCTAGGTAGGAAGGTCTACACATTTGTGGTTGTAGATAACTACTCAAGGTTTTCCTGGGTGTTCTTCCTTAGACAGAAATCTGAAACTCCTAGTATCTTTTATAGTTTTGTCAAACAAATTCAGAATGAGTTAGACAGTACAGTGGTCAAAATAAGAAATGACCATGGTACTGAATTCCAGTCTGATAGTATGACAAAGCTATGTGAAGAGTTTAGGATATTTTAGGAATTTTCTTCACCAAGAACACCTCAGCAAAATGGCATTGCTGAAAGGAAAAATAGAACCTTGATTGAGGCTGGTAGAACCCTATTAAGTGACACATCTCTCCCTGAATATTTCTGGGCTGAGGCAGTTAATACTGCATGTCATGTGATTAATAGGGCTACTATCACCAAAAGTCACAATAAGACCCCCTATGAGATTGTGAAAGGCAGAAAACCAAATCTATCCTATTTCAGGATCTTTGGTTGTAAATGTTATATACTTAATAATGGAAAGTCTTACTTAACCAAGTTTCCTGCCAAATCTCAAGAGGGGATCTTTGTTGGGTACAACAACAATAGTAAGGCTAATAGGGTCTACAACTTGACTACTCAAGTTGTAGAAGAGTCAGTACATGTAGTGTTTGATGAAGCTAGACTAATTAACAATGAATTGTCTAGAAGTGTTTGCAGCTCCACAGGTGTGACTGAGAAGATGGACAAGCTTACTATTGAAGAAGTTTCTACTGCAAGTCAGCAAGTGGATGATAGTGGCTATTGTCCAGGGGGAGTACTAGATGCACCTGATGCAGAAGAAGACCAAGGGGTACAGCAAGTTGAAGAAGCTGAAGGAGTACAACCTGAAGACAGGCTGCCTCCAGCAAACATGCATCTAAAAGATCATCCAGCCAATCAAATTATTGGTGATCTCAGACAAGGGGTACAAACAAGGAGCAGAAATCTAAGTTTAGTACTCTAATCCAGCTTTCTATCCCAAGTAGAGCCAAAGAAATTTGAAGAAGCCATCCTAGACCCTCATTGGATTGAGGCTATGCAAGAGGAGCTGAACCAGTTCAAAAGATGCAATATCTGGGAGCTTGTTCCTAAACCTAAGGACCACAATATTATAGGAACTAAGTGGATCTTTAGGAACAAGATGGATGAACATGGAGTTATTGTGAAGAACAAAGCTAGACTGGTTGCAAAAGGTTATAGACAGGAAGAAGGTATTGACTTTGATCAGACCTTTACTCCAGTAGCCAGACTGGAGGCAATAAGGATGTTCTTGGCCTATGCAACCTATCAAGGGTTTAAAGTATACCAAATGGATGTTAAGTCAGCCTTTCTGAATGGAAATCTGAAGGAAGAAGTCTATGTGGAACAACCATCAGGTTTTGTTGATTCAACTAAACATAATTATGTTTATAGACTTAGGAAGGCATTGTATGGGTTAAAACAAGCCCCTAGGGCTTGGTATGAAACCCTGTCTAATTTCCTCATTGAGAATAAATTCACAAGGGGGAAAATAGACAAGACTCTATTCCTTAGGGAATCCAGATGCAAGATCATTCTAGTCCAAATATATGTAGATGACATCATATTTGGGTCTACAAAAAATAGTCTTTGCAGAAAGTTTGCAAAACTAATGCAAGGACAATTTGAAATGAGCAGTATGGGGGAACTTAAGTTCTTCTTGGGTCTCCAAGTTAGACAGACTGAGAATGATTTATCTATATGCCAGTCTAAGTTCACCTTAGAATTGATAAGGAAGTATGATATGGAATCATCCAGTACCATGAAAACTCCTATGAGGTCAAGTATGTCTCTTAGCAAAGATGATGCAGGGAAACCTGTAGATGAGACTTTGTATAGAGGGATAGTTGGCTCCCTACTATATTTGACTGCTAGTAGACCAGATATCATGTATGCTACATGTGTCTGTGCTAGGTATCAAGCTTGCCCTAAAGAATCTCATTTGACAGCAGTCAAAAAAACTCTGAGATATTTTAAGGGCACTCCTTATCTAGACCTTTGGTACCCTAGGAATGGAGACTTTGAACTGACAGGTTATTCAGTTGCAGATTTTGCAAGCTGCAAGGAAGATAGGAAAAGTACAACAGGTACCTGTCAATTCCTAGATGGAAGGCTGATATCATGGAGTAGCAAGAAACAAACAAGTGTGGCAATCTCCACAGCAGAATCAGAGTATGTTGCTGTAGGAAGTTGCAGTGCTCAACTTCTATGGATACAACATCAGCTAGAAGATTATGGTATTCAAGTAAGTAGAACACCTTTATTTTGTGATTCTACTAGTGCTATTTCTATTGCAAACAATACTGTCTCCCATAGTAGGACTAAGCACATAGAAATAAAATACCATTTTCTAAGAGAACATGTGGAAAAAGGAGATATTTCACTAGAGTATGTTAATACAGAAAATCAGCTAGCTGACATGTATACTAAGCCCTTAGATGAAACCAAATTCAATAAATTCAAAATTGAATTAGGGATGATAAACTTAGAATAGTTTACAATAATTGGCTAAGTAAAAAGGTGTTGACACACAGAGTTGTCTGTGTCGACACAGAAGTGGTGTCGACATTTCAGAGAAATGGTGTCGACACATCTAGGAAGTCTGTGTCGACACTTCAGAGAATTAGTGTCGACACATGCGGTGTAGGTGTCGACACATCCAAGTTGGTGTCGACACTTAAGACTTACACAGAATTAGTCTAGTAAAGTCTCGACTAAGTGTCGAGCTAAGTGGTGTCGACACATAAACAAGTGTCGACACATATATTCTGTCGACTATACTTGTGTCGACACATAGTTGTCGAGACATTATAAGTAAGTGTCGACACTTTTCAACAGTGTCGACACAATTTAAGTATTTTGACGCGCCCTTTCATCTTCGATTCTAGAAAGGTATAAATAGGTTTTCGCCATTGTCTGTCGACACACTCACCAAAGTTTCGAGAACAAACTTGTGTGTCGACATCTCTCTTCTCTAAATTCAAATTTCTTCAAACCCTAATGGCGCCCAAGCTAGAAGAGAATGTGAATGAAGGATACGAACTCGTGCGACACGTATTTGAGGACGCGGAACCCGAGATCAAAGGCGTGATAACCCTAATAACAGAGACTGGGTTAGAATTTCTTGTTTTAGAACCAATTAAGATCTGGAAGAAGGAAGTCCTTGAGTTTCTGAATGCAGCAACAATAGATGAATCAGGACTCAAGATTAAGTCAAGAGTTCATGGGGCAAAGGTGAAGGTCTCTCCTAAGAGTCTGAGAAAGGTACTTCAACTACCAAGGACTAAGGAAGAAGAAGATGTTTCTGCTTCTAAAACTAGAGAAGCATTAACATGGTGTGGACTGGACTCCAAAATGAAAATTGGATCTGTGTTCAATAGAAAGGGAATGAATATGCAAGACAAGTTTCTATCTAAGATTGTGGACAAAGTCACCATGAGCAAGCCTGGAGGCCATGACAGAATCTCAGCTCACATGTTTATCCTCATGACAAGAATAATATTCAAACTAAATACTGATTGGGCTACAGTTATGTTTGATAAGATTAAAGAAAGTATGAAGAAGCCAAATCTGGGTAGAATACTAAGTCTTTACCTAGCTGGCAGTATACCTGAGGTAATGAACCAAGCTGTAGGTTCAAAGATCAACCACATGAGGAGAATGGATTTAAGAATCTTCTCTAGGTGGGATAGAGTACTGACCAAAGAACTACCATCTCCAGTAAAGGACACACCCCAGAAAAAGAAGAAGAAGACAACCCCTGTGGCTCAAGAATCCTCAAGCAGTTCTGAAGAGCAAGTAGTATTCACTCCAGATGATGAAGAAACTGGAAATGCTGGACAGTCTCCAGCAAGACAAGAAGATGCACCAAGGCAGGTGGAGCTACCACAAGCTAGCCCAGTTCACCTGGATCCACTCCAGGGGGAGCCTCTACTGGTGGATGAGCCAACTCCACTAGAGAGTGAACAAGCTACACAAACCATACTTGAGGTAATAACTGAAATTAATCAATTAGATTTCCCTATTGAGAATGAAGTTATGACTGACACATTATCTAATGTTAATCAGCAACCTCAGATTCTTAGTCAACCTCAGGATATTGTCATGGAAGACACATCTGTTGCTGATCAAGTGATTGATAATATAAGAGATTCTCCACCCCATCCTCAACAGGAATTTACTTTAGAAGAACTGTTCCTTGACCTTCTACAAATAGATTTTGAGAAAGAGAAAGCTGCCGCTGAGGGGGAGAAAGTAATTATTGAGGGGGAACATGTGGAGATTGAAGAAGAAACTTGTACAACCCCGTGTTCGCCGAGAGGGTCCCACCAGGAAGATCGAGCGAACCGGCCCCGCGGCCCGCACCCACGCAACAAGATGGCATGCGGCAAGAAGCTGGTCCGCTCCCGCCTAGTTCGAGCGAGCGAGCAGGGCGGACGGCTCCACTACTCTCCCATTCGCTCATATAAATCGCCGACCAGAGGGGGGGGGGGCCTTCGTCGCACCAGTACAAGCGGATGGGCTCGGCAGCACGTGACTGGTGAGCTGATCGGGGGGTAGCGACGGCCTCCAGCCCGCCCCTACACGCAACCTGGTCGCCTATCCGCCCCGGTGGAGGATTGGCGGGTAGCGGTGGTCCGGTTCGCGCTCGCCCAGGAAGCATAGGCAGACCGCCAGAGCCAGGTCGTGTCCGTCTCCCACGGAGGGGGAGTGGAGGCGAGCTGACTCTCCAGGGGTGCGAATAGCTTCTCAGAACAGCGGAGTTTGGCTGTTGGCAGACCCGATCGAGGGCTTTTTGGTATTTTCAGGTCAGTTCCTCTGGCTATTGGCAGTCCAGATTCCAAAAACTATAAATAAGACCCAAGGGGTACCTCAGAAGGCACGCTTTGAGTGCCTCCCAGCTCCTGCTTTCAAGTGCCTTCTGAGGGTACCTTAGCTCGGCTGTTGGCTAAGGAGGGGAAGCGCTCAGAGATCTTCCGGGTTTGTGGTGGGACCTCCCTGTCGAGCCCTTGGGTCTGTTTTCTTCTTGACTTCTTCGTTGTTTTTCTTGCAGGAGCAAAGTAGGTGCAAGACCACCCCTTCCCCAAGGGTCGAACTCCACAGGAGACCGAGATCCGGTTTCAACATTTTGGTGCGGTGTGCGTGGACCATGGTCAGCGCAGAAAAGCTTCGGCAAGCTCAATGATGGGAGGACAAGGATCTGACAGGCAGGACTCGCCGCCCCCCCCCACCGCCTCTCGCAACGGTGTGGATGTTGGAGGACTTCAGGAACGAGGTGCTGGGCCTCGTTAAATTCGTACTCGGCACGCGGGCCGAGTGCTCGACTCCGGCAACCCAGATCGCGGCCGTCCCCTCTTTGGGCGAGGACGCTCCCGGCCGGCGAGCTGGGAAGGAGGTGGCCGAGGAAGGCCAAGGGTGCGAGCTCCTGGGGAGCGAGCTTTTCCCCGGTTCGGCAGGCCGAGGCAGGTTCGGCGAGTTGGGCTCGCGAGACTCGTCGGCTCGCCCAGTGGGGGGAGGCAGTCCCTTCGACGAGCTGGTCTCCTCAGCTCCAGTCCCAGATGGGTTCAGGGAACCCGAGATGTCCTACTACACCGGGAAGGGAGACCTAGTCCAGCATGTCCAATGGTTCGAAGATGTGGTCTCCATCCGTCAGATGTAGGACGGATTCAAATGCCGACTCTTCGCCATCACCCTCTGAGAGAAGGCAAGGGAGTGGTTCCACCAGCTCCCGGCCAGCTCCATCTACTGCTTCGAGGACCTGTGCCGAGCATTCATGCTGAGATTCACCACCTCGAAGAAGATGAAGAAGGAGTCCGAGTCTCTGTTCCACATTAAGCAGGGAGTGAATGAGACGTTGGGAAGCTATGTGGACCGATTTCAGGAGGAAGTTACCCAGGTTCAGGAGATGCCGGGCCATAGTCTGATGATGGCTTTTACCCTGGGCCTGCAGCAGGGTTTCTTCCGAATGGAGCTAAAGAGGGTTCCCCCCTCTCCTACGAGGAGTTGATGGAGAGGGCGGCGAGAGAGGTCGACGGGGAGGCGTCGAAGCCAGAATTTGCAAGGAAACTGGCCAGGTGGGCAACTGAGGAGGAAAAGGAGTCGAAGGGAGGAAGAGGACAGGAAGAGAGAAGATGGGAGCCTAGGAAAAGGGAGCAGAGGCAGCTCCAGTGGCCGCATCAGCCGAGGTGGGGGCATCAGGAGCCCGACCGTCGGCTGGGCTGGAGACCTGAGTGGCAGGGGCAGGGGCCACCGAGAGGATACTACGGAAGGGGTCACAACCAGGGAAGGCAAGATCAGTTCCACCCTCCGAGATAGAGGCAGGGCCAGAGGCCCCGACTCCCCGATCAGGAAGAATCCATGGCCATATCCTTGGGAGCAAGGAGGGGGATCATGAGGAGGAGGCGAAGGGAGGTCAGGGTAGAGCTGCCCTATTGCGACTTCCATCAGGAAGAGGGGCACGCAACGGCCACGTGCCCGGAATTCATGGAGATGAGGGGGAATAGGGAGCGGCAGCAGCAACAGCAAGAGGCGCGACAAGAAGTGAGGATCGAGGAGGTCCTGCCTCGGGCGGAGGAGGATCGTTGTGAAGATCGGGTGGATGTTGGGACCCGAGGAGGGATCAGAGTGATCCACGGGGGAGTGGGGATCGAGGCTTCCCGCAAGGCAAGTCTCCACACCATATACCGGCGGAGCGTCGCCTCTACATCCCAGACCCCGCCACCGGAGGAGAGGATCACCTTGTACAGGAGTGATATGCCAGACCATGAGGATCCGTTCTGTGATGCGCTGGTCATCAAGGCCGGCATCGAGAATTTCACTGTTTCTCGGATCCTCGTGGACAACGGGAGCTCCGTCAACTTCGTCTTCAAAAAGGCGTTTGACGCGTTGAAGGTGGAGGCTAAGAGGGTGCTGGCCTCAGACGGGCCCTTGTTCGGGTTCTCAGGAGAAAGGAAGGAAGTAGAGGGAGGAGTTGGCCTCCACGTCACCTTGGGGGGGGGGGGGGGGGGGGCAGTCCCGAAACTGCAAGTTCGTCATTGTGGACGCCCCCAGCATCTATAGCGCCATCTTCGGGAGGCCTCTTATCAGCGCCTTTCGCTACGTCCCCTCGTCTTTCCATCAGTGTTTGAAGTTCAACGTTGAGGGGGTCCAGGTCAGGGTCAGGGGGAACCCAAAGGTGGCGCGAAAATGTTATGTCACTGCGGTGAACACCATCTCTTGGCAATAGGGAGCCGAGGTGATGGGGCAGAGGATGGAGGAGGTCGAGCAGGAAGCAGGAGGGGAGGAGCCAGAAGTGAGGGACCACGCAGGAGAGGCGGTAGGGGGAGATCTTGAGGAGGTGGCCGAAGTGAGGGCCGTAGGAGAAGAGATGGAGGTAGAGGTCCCATCCCAGAGGAAGGGGATGCCGAAGGATGGGGGGAGCAATCCAGGCTGGAGGCAGCAGAGGCAGTGGTGGAGCTGGAGGTGCTCACCCAGGGAGGCAAGATGGAGAAGATCCGCGTCAGCGGAGGGCTGACCCCGGAGGACCAAGGCAGGATGCTGGAGTGCATCCAGAAGAACGAGGACATCTTCGCCTGGAACGCCGCGGAGATGTCGGGGGTTGACGCGGATGTGGCTTGCCACCGCCTCAACCTGGACCCGGAAACATGCCCCGTTCAGTAGAAAAAGAGATCCACTGCAGACAAGCTGGTGGAGCCCATCAGGGAGGAGGTGGCAAAGCTTCTCAAGGCCGGCTTCGTGTCCGAGATCCAGTACCCCGGCTTGTTCTCCAACGACATCATGGTTAAAAAAGGAGACGGCCGATGGAGAATGTGTATCGATTTTTCCTTACTTAATAAAACTTGTCCTAAGGACTGTTATCCTTTGCCTCGGATCGACGCGCTGGTTGACTCAGCCGTCGGCTTTTCTGTAATGAGTTTTTTAGATTCCTTTTCAGGTTACCATCAGATCAGGATGCACCCCCCGGACATCAAGGATGTCTCGTTCATCACAGGGGATGGATGCTACTGCTACAAGATGATGCCCTTCGGGCTGAAGAATGCTAGGGCAACCTACCAGTTAATGATGGATAGGGTCTTCAAGGAGCAGAGGGGAAGGAATCTGGAGGTGTATGTGGATGACCTCATGATCAAAAGCCGGGATGTGGACTCCCACCTCCGGGACCTGGAGGAGACCTTCGCCTCCCTACGCAGATACAAGATGCGGTTGAATCCCCTGAAATGTGTCTTTGGGGCTAGCAGGGGAAAGTTCTTGGGACACCTCCTCACCCCCGCGGGGGTCGAGCCCAACCCAGACAAGGTCAGGGCCATCTTGGAGCTGGGGTCCCCGCGGAATGCGAAGGAGGTCCAACGGTTTACGGGGAAGCTAGCAGGGCTGAGTCGCTTCCTGGGAGAAGTGCTCCCCCTTCTTCAAAATGCTGAGGGGTGGTCAGAGGTTTGAATGGACCAAGGAATGCGAGGAGGCATTCCAGGCCCTCAAGATGCAGTTGACACAGGCTCCGCTGCTCCAAGGGCCGAAGGAGGGGGAGGACCTGTTCTTATATCATGGGGTCGGGGCGGAGGCTCTGAGCTCCGTCTTGGTTCGAGAAGAGGGAAAGAGGCAGCTCACTATTTATTACGTCAGCCGGGTCCTGAGGAAGGCCGAGCTCCGGTATCCGATCTTGGAGAAGCTAGCATTCGCCCTAATCATCTCGGCTCGGAGGCTGCGACCTTACTTCCAGGCACACTCAATCCGAGTGGTGACCGACCATCCCCTCTACAACATCTTCGAGGGGGTGGAGCATTCAGGCAGGATGGCTAAATGGTCGGTGGAGCTGAGCGAGTTCGATGTCTACTTCGTTCCGCGGCTCTCGATCAAAGCTCAAGCGATGGACGACTTCCTGGCCGATTATGTGGTGGAAGTAGCAGAGGAAGAGCTCACCCGCCCGACTCCTTGGAGAGTGAGGGTGGATGGAGCCTCGGGAAGGCACTCCCTTGGAGTGGATGGAGCCTCGGGGAGGCTCCAAAATGTAGAGGGCGAGACCCTGAGTCTCATCTGGAGTGGTGACGACCTCAAAAGGTTTTTCCCCTAAATGCCTGTAAGTGACACTTTGATTATAATGAATTCCTTCCCCCCCAGTACTGTCCTAGCCGGCCCGCATGAAGACATGAAATGTGTTTGGACCCCGAGAAGATCCCGCTGCCAGGCTCTCACCTAGCTGGCAGGGCCGGAAGTCACTCGGTGTCATCCTTGTCCTCGAGAAGATCCCGCTGTCAGGCTCCCACCTAGTTAGCAGGGCCGGAAGTCACTCGATTGAGTGTGTTTAGATCCCGAGAAGATCCCGCTGTCAGGCTCTCACCTAGCTGGCAGGGCCGAAAGTCACTCGGTGTCATCCTTGGCCTCGAGAAGATCCCGCTGTCAGGCTCCCACCTAGCTGGCAGGGCCGGAAGTCACTCGATGGAATGTGTTTGACCCCGAGAAGATCCCGCTGCCAGGCTCTCACCTAGCTGGCAGGGCCGGAAGTCACTAGGTGTCATCCTTGGCCTCGAGAAGATCCCGCTGCCAGGCTCCCACCTAGCTGGCAGGGCCGGAAGTCACTCGATGGAATGTGTTTGGACCCCGAGAAGATCCCGCTGCCAGGCTCTCACCTAGCTGGCAGGGCCGGAAGTCACTCGTTGTCATCCTTGGCCTAGAGAAGATCCCGCTGCCAGGCTCCCACCTAGCTGGCAGGGCCGGAAGTCACTCGATGGAATGTGTTTGGACCCCGAGAAGATCCTGCTGTCAGGCTCTCACCTAGCTGGCAGGGCCGGAAGTCACTCGGTGTCATCCTTGGCCTCGAGAAGATCCCGCTGCCAGGCTCCCACCTAGCTGGCAGGGCCGGAAGTCACTTGATGGAGTGTGTTTGGACCCCGAGAAGATCCCGCTGCCAGACTCTCACCTAGCTGGCAGGGCCGGAAGTCACTCGGTGTCATCCTTGGCCTCGAGAAGATCCTGCTGCCAGGCTCCCACCTAGCTGGCAGGGCCGGAAGTCACTCGATGGAATGTGTTTGACCCCGAGAAGATCCCGCTGCCAGGCTCTCACCTAGATGGCAGGGCCGGAAGTCACTCGGTGTCATCCTTGGCCTCGCGAAGATCCCGCTACCAGGCTCCCAACTAGCTGGCAGGGCCGGAAGTCACTCGATGGAATGTGTTTGGACCCCGAGAAGATCCCGCTGCCAGGCTCTCACCTAGCTGGCAGGGCTGGAAGTCCCTCGGTGTCATCCTTGGCCTCAAGAAGATCCCGCTGCCAGGCTCCCACCTAGCTGGCAGGGCCGGAAGTCACTCGATGGAATGTGTTTGGGCCCCGAGAAGATCCCGATGCCGGGCTCCCACCTAGCCGGCAGGGACGAAAACTACTCAAATGGTGTTAATAACGGATTGGAATCACGAAGATTAGCCGGGGGGGGGGGGGGTCTGGCATAGCCACCAAGCCCCCAGATTGGCGACCGGGAGGAGGCGAGAACCCGGGTCGTGTCGCAAAGGGGTCGATCCGCAAGGGATCTGGTGTCTCGGGCAAACAGCGAACCGCCTCGCCTCGCCTGGTCAGCGAGTAGCCCCAGCAGCGGAGGCCGTACTGCTGATACAGGTCGCCCCCAGCGGAACGACCTGCCAGGCCCCCTATAACTCTGAAGCCGAATCCGTAAACATACGACCTCGTAGACGCAACGCGAGGGGAGCGGCGGCGCGAGGGAAAGTGAAAAAGAACATCCCGTAATGACAGCAGACAGACGTAAGTAACGAGTAGGGAAGCATTTATAAGAGCATTAATAGACAAAAATCAAAAAGTAGGGGTGCGGCCCGCGCTTGCATCTCAAAACGGCAAAAGAACATAGTATATATACCTAATAAACAAATGTCAAAATGTGGGGGCGACGCGAGATCCGGGGCAAGAAGTCCTAAATGCGCTGGAAGGACTGATCCCCAGGGTCCGGTACAGGAAGGAACAGCGCCGGCACCACGTCGCCCGCCGAGAGTTTCGCCGCCTCGCTCTTGAGGAGATCTGCGCGTCGCAGCATCTGCATCGTGTACTTCGCGGCGCTGACAACGTTCTTTTGCATCAGCACCTCCAACTCGTGGTCGGAGTGGTGGGCGAGCGGGCAACCCCTGTTATCAGGCGGAGGGACAGCGGCGGCAGACTCCAGCTCGCGTACCCGTGCCTCCAGCGCTAACTTGTCCTGAGCAAGGGTGGCGATCTCAACACCCATCCGACTGGCCGTCGCGGCATCTTGAAAAGCGGAAAAGAAAGTTATGAGGGGGATTCGCGAGGAGATGCGGTCGTCGGAAGTAAGCACGTACCACCCCGCCCAGGTACTGCGCGAGGGTCTCCTCCGCCGCATCGGCCCGTCTCCTCTGAAGGTCCGCGTCCTCCTGAGCAAGCTTCCGGGCCTCCTCCCTCTCATCCGCCAACTTCTTGAGGGAGGTGGCATTCCGCTCCACCTGGGTGCAGCGCCTCCCAACTATATGGGCTAGCTCCAGGCCGCGTAGTTGGGCCCGCACGCTCTCATACACCAGTACTTGCGTCGCCTCCTTGTCATAGATGGAGGCGTCCTCCCGCGAGTACAGGCCGAACGAAAAATTGTATGCCTCCCCGCCGATGGTATCCTGCTCCAGCCAACTCGGCAACAGAGTCGAGACCACCGCGCGATTAGACTCCTTGTCCCATGACAGCAGCGGGACGCCGAGCTCGTCCAGATATTTCTCGCCGTAGCCAAAGTTGCGATGACCTCTTGGCACCAGCTTCACGGAGGTTTGCGACCCGTCCGGCGGCCCGGAGGTACCTGCCGCCCCGGCGGGGGCGTCGCTGGTCGAAGCAACAATGGGGGGGGAGCCCTCGGTTGGTAGATCCGCCGGGGCCTTGCCTTTCCTCGAGCCCCCGGCTGGTTGCTGACCCGTAGACTTCGCCGCCTTTGGCGGGGGAGCGGGCTGCTTGCGACGCAGCCTCTTCTTAGAAGGGATCGACGGGGCCTCGCGCTGAGCGGCGTCGGTGGCCTGAGCACGGGCGAGGACCCCGGAGGCGACCCGAGCACTCTCATATCGGGGATGAAGGGGCACGTCTCGCTCACCTACCGAGAAAAAAGAGTGAGACCTAAGAAGCAAAGAGCGAGACAAGAGTGGTGGCGAGTGGCAAACCTCCCCCAGGCGGGACGGCAGCAAGGTCGTCGAGGTTGCGGAGCAGGTACGCGACCTCGAAGTTCTTCCCGGAGAAGAACCCGCACAAGTCGGCTTCATGGCCTCCCAGACTCGGCGGGTGGTAACTCGCCTCGCTGAGCTGCACAGGCAAGTAGGGAACGTTGCCGAAATCCCCCTTGACGAACAGTAATTTCTTGAGCCAGTTGTGACTCTTGTTGACGGTCTCCCGCACCTTGAGGTGGGCACTGGAGAAGTAGGCGGTGTCATCCCGGTTCGCACGGAAGGAGAAGAGTTTGCGGAAAACCGCGAGATTAAACTCGATCCGCTCCTCCCGCAGGAAGCAGGCGAACCCAACCATAACCGCTACAGAGTTCGGGGTCATCTGGCCTATGACGACCCCGAGGTACTTCAGTACCTGATGAACCTCTGGCCAGAGGGGGAGGCGATGACCCACCTCGAAGTGAGCCAGAGGAATGACGAGCTCGTTCCCGGACAAATCGTTGATCTTCTCCCCCTACCCGGGCCGTCTCGCCGAGAACCCAGCCGGGATGTGGTCGCCTAGGGCCTCTAAGTATTCGCGCTCTGAGATGATAGCGCGGGGAAAGTCGTGCTCCGAGAAGGTCCAGGCGCATTTGCTTCGCCCGTCAGCATCGCCGCCGCCGCCGCCGCCGCCGCCCATTTCCGCCGAATTGCCGCCATTCAAGCGAGACAGACCCAATGGGAGAACACGAATCGTGCTTTGCGGGGAGCAGGAGGCGGGTGAGCGCTTTGAAGTGATGAAAAGATAAGAACCGGCCACACCTATTTATAGGGAGAAAGAGTGGGCGGGAAATTTCCCGCCAACAGGAGAGGTGCGTGTAGCAAAATCGGGCCTGACGGTTCGACTCCCCGACGCGCGGCCGCAGCGCCAGGACCGTTTAGCAGCAGGTCTCGCTCGTCCGCATCCGCGCGAAGAATGAGCGGGCGAGGCTCAGCCCGAGCCCGCCCAGGATCCTGAGCGAGTCGGGAAGACTCGTGGATGACGAGCTCCTCGGCTCGCTCCCGCTACGATCGGAATGGCGGGATAAGCGAGATCATCCCCAGGCCTGTCCTCGCACCAGGAGATGGGCGAGGGGCGGACGCGAGTGCCCTCGAACCCGCCTCAAGGGAAATAAAAACAGCAACATGATAATTTTGACGTGCACCAGAAATCAGAAAATCAGGCCCATAGGCGGGCGAAGAGAGTCACAAATTGCTACAAATACAGAATGAGGCTTTGAAATAGTAGAAACTCCGCGATATCACACGAGCGGGGGGGGGGGGAGAGGCTGGATCAGTACTGAATCCACTTCCACCTCCCCCGCCGCTACGTTCCCGATTGCGGCGGCATGCGAGGATAATGATAATCACGCACCGCCACCAGCTCCTGCTGAGCCAGGCCGACTTGTTCCGAGGCATTCCTAAGACGCTCCTCAGCTCGCGTAATGTGCACGCCAGGCGAAGTGACATCGCCACCTTCCGCTGCGCGCGGGGCTCCCTCAAAGGCCGCGAGCCAAGCCTCGGCGTCGGCCTTATCTTGATCAACCCTCTTCACGAGCTCTTGAAGCAGCAGCGTATGTTTCTGGAACAGCCGCGTCACCTGCCTCTTCATCCCCACTGCATCGGTCGGGTCGCCCAGGTAATCAGAAACACCCTCCACGTCGGGCGGGGGCGAGTACCCTTCGCTCATCTCAGTTTCGGAGGAGACCAGGTTGTAGCCTACAAAAGGGCGATTCAGAAGGAGCGAGCGAAAACAGGGCCAGCACTGGGTGCAGGCTTACCAGGGGTTGGAACGTCATCCACGCCGATGGAAGGACGAGAGGAGCCCGGCCGACCCTGAAAGGCTTCTCCCTCGAGGGCCTCAAGAGATTTTCCCAGTCCGTGGGGAGCCGGCGAGCGAGAGATTTTCGGAGGAGGGCGGTCAAGACCTGGGGGACTAGCAACCCTCTCAGACGACAAGGGAGGGGGCGATCCTCCCCCCCCTCCCCCCGTTCCCCTCGTCTTCACAAGGTAACACCTGCAAGGAAAAGGGTCAGAAATGCAACGACAAACCGAAGAAGAAGGTCATGTACCCCAGAAGCGACCTCAACACCAGCCGCCGAACTGGAGCCCGGGAAGTTACTCGCCGGAGACCGCCTCACAATATTTCCCTTGACCGGCCTAAAGAGGGGGCCGGGAGACCCACGCGCTAACCAAGGGGCGGCCTCGAGGGCCTCCTCCCGAGTCTTCTGGCCCGCAGCTGCCAGGCGAGCTCGCACCTCTTCGCTGACCGGCATCAAGAAACTGCAGTCTGTTCAAGAAAAATAAGGGGGGCCTGAGGAGCCCCCCTGGGCTCTGCGGTATATTTATAACCGAACAGTGGGGCCCCACCAGAAGATTCCCTGCCAGCTCAGCACAACACTTGACGAACACGCGGGTTGGATGGTTCTTTCTGAGCTTGAGTCAAGCTCAAAAAGAGCGGGGATTGTGTACAACCCCGTGTTCGCCGAACAGGTCCCACCAGGAAGATCGAGCGAACCGGCCCCGCGGCCCGCACCCACGCAACAAGCAGGCATGCAGCAAGAAGCTGGTCCGCTCCCGCCTAGTTCGAGCGAGCGAGCCGGGCGGACGGCTCCCCTACTCTCCCGTTCGCTCAGATAAATCGCCGACCAGAGCGGGGGGTGCCCTTCGTCGCACCAGTACAAGCGGATGGGCTCGACAGCCCATGACTGGCGAGCTGATCGGGGGGTCGCGACGGCCTCCAGCCTGCCCCTACACGCGACCTGGTCGCCTATCCGCCCCGGCGGAGGATTGGCGGGTAGCGGTGGTCCGGTTCGTGCTCGCCCACGAAGCATAGGCGGACCGCCGGAGCTAGGTCGTGCCCGCCTCCCACGGAGGGGGAGTGGAGGCGAGCTAACTCTCCAGGGGTGCGAATAGCTTCTCAGAACAGTGGAGTTTGGCTGTTGGCAGACCCGATCAGGGGCTTTTTGGTATTTTCAGGTCAGTTCATCTGGCTATTGGCAGTCCAGATTCCAAAAACTATAAATAAGACCCAAGGGGTACCTCAGAAGGCACGCTTTGAGTGCCTCCCAGCTCCTGCTTTCAAGTGCCTTTTGAGGGTACCTTAGCTCGACTGTTGGCTAAGGAGGGGAAGCGCTCAGAGATCTTCCGGGTTTGTGGTGGGACCTCCCTGCCGAGCCCTTGGGTCTGTTTTCTTCTTGCCTTCTTCGTTGTTTTTCTTGCAGGAGCAAAGTAGGTGCAAGACCACCCCTTCCCCAAGGGTCGAACTCCACAGGAGACCGAGATCCGGTTTCAACAAAACTGCAGGCAAAGAAACTGAGAAGGCAAAGGATGCTGAGCAACCACCAAGGACTGAGAAGGATTCACATCCTAGTCCTAAGGAAAGAGTTGAAATAGACAGCACACCTGCCTCAGAGGATGAAGAGACTGCAAGAGCCAAGAAGAGGAAATTTCAAGTCTTTAAGAGGAGGAGCCAGACATATAAAAAGGCACTGCAAACAATTGCACCACATCCTGCACCATCTACTGACTACAGTTCATTGATGGTGGCATTGCAGATAAAGCTGGATGAGCACAAACAAGTTATAGAAAAGTATATATATGAGGGGAATAAGTCATTGCAATTTGATCTGGCCCAAGACATCAAGTCAATTAGATTTGAAATGAATCTGAACAAGAAAGAAATGACTGACTGCTTTCATAAGAGAGGAAATGCAGTAGTCTATCTTGCCACTCATCAAGAAAAGATCAAAACACAAGTGGATGATATTGCACTGAATCAAGGCTATGTCCTAGAGAATCAGCTGAGAATGAATGATAATCTCACTGCTTCACATAATGCAATAGTAACAGAAATGAAGAATATAGCTACTGGTCAGACTGCAGCCATGACTACAGCCAAGGCAGAATTTGATAAAGCCTTACAAGAAGGTATCACTGCTGTTACTTCCGCACTTCAAGATTCCCAGAAGCTAATAACTGAAAAGCCCCAAAGGTTGAAACCTTTCTACAAAGATGGAGTAAATTATCTGAATGCACAGATAAGATTTCAAAAAGATGATCTGAGGGATCACATTGAAAGTGAAGTCATAAAGGGGGAGAGGGTGTGAAAGTAATTGTACCTAATCACCTAGAGGGGGGGGGGGTGAATAGGTGACTTTAATCTTTTTTAACTTTTAGGCAGAATCACAAAATTATAAACAATTCTTCACAGCAATACAGCACAGCAATCACAGAATCAAGCACACACAGACTACACACAGTTTTATAGTGGTTCCCCAAGGTCTCGGTACATCCACTTTCCCCCTTCGCCTATCTAGTAGTGTACTAGATTCGGCCCAACTTCTCTATTATACCGCAGATCCTCAGATCTTACACTCAGAACCCCAAATAGGTTCCTACAGCTCAGAGTGATCCCACTCCTACAACTCAGGCACACAACCCTACCACTCAGTCTTCACAAAGACCTACACTCAGCCTTCAACAAGGCCTACACTCAGAGAAAAGTATCTCCTACACTCAGACACACAGACCCTACCACTCAGCCTTTATAATTTCAGGCTTACAACTCAGATCCCTAAGGATCCTACAAGAAATTAAAATTACAATGTATATAACCTCAACTCAGAATAAGAGAGAAGAGTTGACAGGTTTCTTGATGAGTTCTTGGAAGAACTCTGTTGAGATCAACTTCCCTTGGCTTCCTTCAAAGCTTCTTGAATTTAGAACACAGTAGGGTTGAGTCTCTATGCAGCTAATCTTCAATCACTGCTCACTTAAGAATCAGATCTCAATCTGAAACTTTTCTTCACAGCCTGGTTCAACAGCTGTCTTCTTGGAAGGAGCTCTCTCTCTCTCTCCAACTTTTTATATCTTCTCTTGAAGGTCTTCTTCTAGTTGTATTGTTCTTCAATGAATTGCTTCTTAACTCTTTTCAATCATCCTTTTCTGTTGAAGTAATAGGCCTTTATATAGGCCTTCATCATGGTGACTGGCTGATCCGGTTTCTAACGACTTTCTGACAACTCTGACAGTTGCTGTAGACCGGCTGGAATGGCAGCTGTCAAGTCATCTAGTCACTTCTTGAATTTTTTGTAACTGTCTGAAAGTGTCGAGACAGTCAGTCTTTAAGTGTCGACACTGATAGACTAAGTGTCGACACAAGTATACTAAGTGTCGACACTAGCCTTCATGGTGTCGACACAACTCCTTGTGTTGTAGAATCTGCTTCTCGACACTGCTTCTTCAACATGGGTCGACACTGATCCTGTGTGTCGACACAAGTCCTTCTACTTTGAAACTTAGTTGATTTCTTGTAAGTGTCAACACAACTCCTTTTTGTCGACACATCTTCTTATGTTGATACTTGCTAAGTGTCGACACATCCTCTTGGTGTCGACACATGCCTTCTGTGTTGATACTTTTGATGTGTGTTGACACTTCTCCTTGTGTCGACACATTCCTTCTTGTGTTGAGACTTTTGCTGAGTGTCGACACATCTCCTTTGTGTCGACACTTGTCCTTAGAATTTGTTGAACTTTGCTGAGTGTCGACACAGCCTCCTAGTGTCGACACTTTCTTCATGTGTTGAGACTTTTGCTGAGTGTCGACACATCCTTCATTATATCGACACTTGTACTTAGACTCTGTTGAAATTTGCTGAGTGTCGACACAGCCTCCTAGTGTCGACACTTTTGATGTCTACAAAGTTCCTCTGGGTGTCGACACTACTTCTAAGTGTCGACACAGCTTCTCTGGACATTTCTTCAGTGTGTGTCGACACAGCCTATATGTGTCGACACTTTCCTTCTGGTGTCGACTCTGCATTCCTAGTGTCGACACAATTACCCCAAGTGACGACACTGCTTCTCTAGGTGTCGACACATGTCTTCTTAAGTGTCGACACTTTCCTTCTGTGTGTCGACACATGGACTTAGAAACTTTTCAGCTTTCCCTGTAAATACTTAACCTGCACAACTAAACTCAAAATACATAAATACATTTTGATGTATATCATTGAGTAGGGTGAGACTTCTTCAAATCAGGTACATTTATTCCAATGTACCCAACAATCTCCCCCTATTTGGAGAAGTCATAAACCTTAGTCAATGATATGCACCATACATAATAAATTTACAATATGATGTAAAACAGGATTATATAACAGGGTAAGCACATAAACATGTATTAAACAAAACATATATACACAAATATCTCAGAACAGTAATGTAATAGATTTAACACATATCATATTGTTCTAACAACTTTAACATATTCATTATTCAAAAGTTTACAGAGAGTTTAAAATCAAATGATTACACATAGTAAACTTAAGAAAAATTCTATCCTATTGCTGCCCAGGTTCCTTGATAACTATGTCCTTTCCAGATTGTATCTTTGCTTGGATAGGAGCTTCATTGTATTCAGCAGTAGAAGACTTCTTTCCTTTAAGATAGTTCTTTTTCAATTCTTCAGCTTTGATCTTCTGCCTTTCAAAGTAATGATAAGGTTTTGGAAAGTACTTGCTAGGCTCCTGGGCAGTAGGAGGTAGCTTTCCCATCTTAGCCTTTCTTCTATATTGCACAATGGCCTCTTGCCTACTCTCATGCTTCCTCCACTCCAGTTCAGAATACCACTTGTTTCTATCCTGGATATTGTCCTTGGCAGCCTTCCATGCAGTCAAAATAATATTCCTGGAAGTGGGGCTCCACTGTTCAAAATCAGGCCTAAGTTCAGCTTACTCTCTGAATCTCTTCTTAGACAATTGAGTCTCTTGTTCTTTCTACAAAGCCTCTTATTCTTTCAGTATAGCCTCTGGCACTGGCTAAACCACTTTCTCAATGATGACATTATGCTTTCCTTCAGGAGGGCTATACATTGACTGTAAATCTTGATGTATCATATCAAAGTCTGGTGGAGGGTATATTACTCGAGCCACTTCAGCTTGCTCCCCTCCAAGATATGCAGGATTAATACCAGACTCTGCAACATTGTCATCATCACATAATGGAGGATATCCAAGGGTGGCTCTGATGGAATTTGAAATCCACTTTGCATGATCAAAGCCTACTTTGACTAACACCCTCTCCCCCTTTATGAATTCTCTTTCAATGTGATCCCTAAGATCATCTTTCTGAAACCTTATTTGTGCATTTAGATAATTTACTCCATCCTTGTAGAAAGGTTTCAACCTTTGGAGCTTTTCAGTTATGAGCTTCTGGGAATCTTGAAGTGCAGAAGTAATAGCAGTGATACCTTCTTATAATGCTTTATCAAATTCTGCCTTAGCTGTAGCATTTGTTGTAGTCTGACCAGTAGCTATATTCTTCATTTCTGTTACTATTGCATTGTGTGAAGCAGTAAGATTATCATTCATTCTCAGCTGGTTCTCCAGGACATAGCCTTGCTTCACTGCAATATCATCTACTTGTGTTTTGATCTTCTCCTGATGAGTGGCCAGATAGACTACTGCATTCCCTCCTTTATGGAAGCAGTTAGTCATCTCTTTCTTGTTCAGATTCATTTCAAATCTGATTGACTTGATGTCTTGGGCCAGATCAAATTGTAGTGACTTATGCCCTTCATCCATATAAGATTGGAAAGCCTGTCTTTGCTCATCCATCTTTATCTGTAATGCAACCATCAGAGAACTGAATCTGTAGATGGGGCTGGCTGTGGTGCAGTTGTTTGTAAAGCTTTCTTATAATTCTGGCTCCTTATCTTAAAGACTTGGAATTTCCTCTTCTTGGCTCTTGCAGCCTCTTCATCCTCTGATGCAGATGTGCTATCAATATTCACTCTGTCCTTAGGACTTGGAGGTAACTCCTTCTCAGTCCTTTGTAGCCCTTCAACATCTTTTGGCACCTCAGTCTCCTCGCTTGCAGTTTCCTCAACAATATCCACATGCTCCCCCTCAACATGGGCCTTCTCCCCCTCAGCAGTAGCTTTCTCTTTCTCAAAATCCGTTTGTAGAAGATCTGGGAATAGCTCTTCTAGGGTAAATTCCTGTTAAGGAAGGGTTGGAGAATCTCTTATCTCATCAACCACTTGATCAGCAACAGATGTGTCTTCCATGACAACATCCTGGGGTTGGCTATGTGTCTATGTTTGCTGATTAACATTAGGTAATGAATCAGACAAAACATCATCCTCAATAGGGAAATCTAAGTTATTAATTTCAGTTATTACCTCAAGTATTATGTGGGTAGCCCTTTCACTCTCTAAGGGGGTTGGCTCATCCACCAGTAGAGACTCCCCCTGGATTGAATCCAGGTTAATTGGGTTAGCTTGTGGTAGCTCCCCCTGCCTTGGTGCATCTTCTTGTCCTGCTGAAGATTATCCAGCATTTCCAGTGTCTTCTTCATCAGGAGTGAACACTACTTGCTCTTCAGAACTACTTGAGGATTCTTGAGCCACTGGGGCTGTCTTCTTCTTCTTCTTCTTCAGGGGTGTGTCCTTTACTGGAGTTGGCATATCCTTGGTCAATACTCTGTCCCACCTAGAGGAGATTATCATATCCATCTTCCTCATGTGGTTAATCTTTGAACCTGCAGCTTGGTTCATTACCTCAGGTATACTGCCAGCTAGGTAAAGACTTAGTATTCTACCCAGATTTGGCTTCTTCATACTTTATTTAATCATATCAAACATAACTGCAGCCCAATCAGTATTTAGTTTGAATATTATCCTTGTCATGAGACAAACATGTGAGCTGAGATTCTGTCATGGCCTCTAGGCTTGCTCAGGATGACTTTGCCCACAATCTCAGATAGAAACTTGCCTTGCATATTCATTCCCTTTCTGTTGAAAACAGATCCAATTTTCATTTTGGAATCCAGTCCACACCATGTTAATGCTTCTCTAGTCTTTGAAGCAGAAACATCTTCTTCTTCCTTAGTCCTTGGTAGTTGAAGTACCTTTCTCAAACTCTTAGGAGAGACCTTCACCTTTGCCCCATGAACTCTTGACTTTATCTTGAGTCCTGATTCATCTAGTGTTGCTCCATTTAGAAATTCCAGGACCTCCTTCTTCCAGATCTTGATCGGTTCTGAAACAAGAAATTCTAATCTAGTCTCTGCGATTAGGGTTATCACGCCTTTGATCTCGGGTTCCGCGTCATCAAATGCGTGTCGCACGAGTTCATATCCTTCATTCACATTCTCTTCTAGCTTGGGCGCCATTATAGTTTGAAGAAATTTGAATTGAGAGAAGAGAGGTGTCGACACACAAGTTTGGTCTCGAAACTTTGGTGAACGTGTCGACAGACAATGGCGAAAACCTATTTATACCTTTCTAGAATCAAAGATGAAAGGGCGCGTCAAAATACTCAAATTGTGTCGACATAGTTGATAAGTGTCGACACAGACTTATAATGTCTCGACAACTATGTGTCGACATAAGTATGGTCGACAGAATATATGCGTCGACACTTGTTTATGTGTCGACACCACTTAGCTCGACACTTAGTCGAGACTTTACTAGACTAATTCTGCATAAAGTCTAAGTGTCGACACCACCTTGGATGTGTCGACACCTACCCTGTATGTGTCAACACTAATTCTCTGAAATGTCGACACCGACTTCCTAGATGTGTCGACACCTTTTCTCTGAAGTGTCGACACCACTTCTATGTCTCGACACAGACAACTCTGTGTGTCGACACTATTTTACTTAGCCAATTTTTTGTAAACTATTCCAAGTTTATCATACCTAATTCAATTTTAAACCTATTGAATTTAGTTTCATCTAAAGGCTTAGTATACATGTCAGCTAGTTGATTATCTGTATTAACATACTCTAGTAAAATATCTCCTTTTTCCACATGTTCTCTTAGAAAATAGTATTTTATTTCTATGTACTTAGTCCTACTATGAGAAACAGGATTGTTTGCAATAAATATATCACTAGTAGAGTCACAAAATAGAGGTGTTCTACTTACTTGAATACCATAATCTTCAAGCTGATGTTGTATCCATAGAAGTTGAGCACATCAACTTCCTGCAGTCACATACTCTGATTCTGCAGTGGAGATAGCCACACTTGTTTGTTTCTTGCTACTCCATGATATCAGTCTTCCACCTAGGAATTGACAGGTACCATTTGTACTTTTCCTATCTTCCTTGCAGCCTGCAAAATCTGCATATGAATAACCTTTCAGTTCAAAGTCTCCATTCCTAGGATATCATAGGCCTAGATAAGGTGTGCCCTTAAGATAGCTTAGAATTCTTTTGACTGCTATCAAATGAGATTCTTTAGGGCATGCTTGGTACCTAGCACAGACACATGTAGCATACATGATATCTGGTCTACTTGCAGTCAAATATAATAGGGAGCCAACTATCCCTCTATACAAAATCTCATCTACAGGTTTCCCTGCATCATCTTTGCTAAGAGACATACTTGACCCCATAGGAGTTTTCATGGTACTGGATGATTCCATACCATACTTATTAATTCTAGAGTGAACTTAGACTGGCATATGGATAAATCATTCTCAGTCTGTCTAACTTGGAGACCCAAGAAGAACTTAAGTTCCCCCATACTGCTCTTTTCAAATTGTCCTTGCATAAATTTTACAAACTTTCTGCAAAGACTATTTTCTGTAGACCCAAATATAATGTCATCTACATATATTTGGACTAAGATTATCTTACCTCTGGATTCGCTAAGGAATAGAGTCTTGTCTATTTTCTCCCTTGTGAATTTATTCTCAATGAGGAAACCAGACAGGGTCTCATACCAAGCCCTAGGGGCTTGTTTTAACCCATACAAAGCCTTCCTAAGTCTATAAACATAATTAGGTTTAGTAGAATCAACAAAACATGATGGTTGTTCCACATAGACTTCTTCCTTTAGATTTCCATTCAGAAAGGTTGACTTAATATCCATTTGGTATACTTTAAACCCTTGATAGGTTGCATAGGCCAGGAACATCCTTATTGCCTCCAGTCTGGCTACTGGAGCAAAGGTCTGATCAAAGTCAATACCTTCTTCCTGTCTATATCCTTTTGCAACCAGTCTTGCTTTGTTCTTTACAATCACTCCATGTTCATCCATCTTGTTCCTAAAGATCCACTTAGTTCCAATTATGTTGTGATTTTTGGTTTAGGAACAAGCTCCCAGACTTTGCATATTTTGAACTAATTCAGCTCCTCTTGCATTGCCTCAATCCAATGAGGGTCTAGGATGGCTTCTTCAAATTTCTTTGGCTCTACTTGGGATAGAAAACTGGAGTAGAGTACTGAACTTAGATTTCTGCTCATTGTTTGTACCCCTTGACTTAGATCACCAATAATTTGATTGGTTGGATGATCTTTTAAATGTCTACTAGCTAGAGGAAGCCTGACTTCAGGTTGAACTCCTTCAGCTTCTTCAACTTGCTGCACCCCTTGGTCTTCTTCTGCATCAGGTGCATCTAGTACTCCCCCTGGACAGCAGCCACTATCATCCACATGCTGACTTGTAGTAGATCCTTCTTCAATAGTAAGCTTGTCCATCTTCTTAGTCACACTTGTGGAGCTGCAAATACTTCTAGACAATACATTGTTAATGAGTCTAGCTTCATCAAATACTATATGTACTGACTCTTCTACAACTTGAGTAGTCAAGTTGTAGACCCTATAAGCCTTACTGTTGTTGTTGTACCCAACAAAGATCCCCTCTTGGGATTTGGCAGCAAACTTGGTTAAGTAAGACTTTCCATTGTTAAGTATATAACATTTACAACCAAAGATCCTGAAATATGATAGATTTGGTTTTCTGCCTTTCACAATCTCATAGGGGGTCTTATTGTGACTTTTGGTGATAGTAGCCCTATTAATCACATGACATGCAGTATTAACTGCCTCAGCCCAGAAATATTCAGGGAGAGATGTGTCACTTAATAGGGTTCTACCAGCCTCAATCAAGGCTCTATTTTTCCTTTCAGCAATGCCATTTTGTTGAGGTGTTCTTGGTGAAGAAAATTCCTGAAATATCCCAAATTCTTCACATACTTTTGTCATACTATTAGACTGGAATTCAGTACCATGGTCACTTCTTATTTTGACCACTGTACTGTCTAACTCATTCTGAATTTGTTTGACAAAACTATAAAAGATAGTAGGTGTTTCAGATTTTTGTCTAAGGAAGAACACTCAGGAAAACCTTGAGTAGTCATCTACAACTACAAATGTGTAGACCTTCCTACCTAGGCTGTGAACTGGCATAGGACCAAAAAGATCCATATGCAAGAGGTATAAGCACCTCACAACATCTTTGTCTTCAATGCTATTAAAGGTGGATCTAGTCTGCTTGCCATTTAGACAAGCTGAGCATATCCCATCTTTAATACACTTAACCTGAGGACCATTCCTCACTAACTCTTTGCTATAGAGTTGACCAATTATCTTGTAGTTAAGATGGGCTAGCCTCTTGTGCCATTTGACACAACGAGAGACTTTCTCATCAGCTACAAGACACACAGGAGAAACCTTGTTCTCACACATAATGTCTAGGCAATAAACATTTCTCTTCCTATAACCAGTCAGAATGATCTCTTGATCATTTGACCTCCTGATATGACAACCATCTTTGACAAATGAGATGTCATATCCTAAATCACTCAGCTGACTTATACTAATGAGGTTGTGTTTCAAACCTTTAACATAAGCCACTTGAGTAATTGTTATAAGGTTGTTAGAAATGTTACCAAAACCTTTGATGATTCCTTTTTCAGAACCACCAAAGGTGACTTTAGGACCATCCTTGATTGGTGTATAGTCCTTCAGCAATCCCCTAGTTCCAGTCATGTGCCTGGAACATCCACTGTCCAAGTACCATATTGGGGCATGGCCACTTGGACTCACCTACAAAACAGATTAGTTAACCTTAGAACCCAAAGAATTCTTGGGTCCTTGATGCTGGTTAGTTTGCCTCTTAACAAAACTACCTGTAGCTTTTCTAGCAGGCAGATTGCTACTCACCTTGGCACTAGAATTGTGCCAACAGTCTATGGCAAAGTGGCATACCTTGCCACAACACCAGCACTCAAATCTGTTGTACCTTTGCTTAGGTACAACCCTGGCTGTTTTATTTACAGCAGGCTCCTTGTTGAGTACTGGGGCTTTGCCCTTAGACTTGGACTCTACAGTCCTGGCAGGTTTAGTAAACCCCAATCCAGTTTTACCCTTTTGAGAAATGAACTCATCTATCAAAGGTAAAACAGACTTTGGTTTAGAAAACCTTGCTACTATATCTCTCTCCTTCTGAAGACTAATCTCCAGATTTCTAATTTGATCATTCTTGAATGCAATAGTTCCCATTTGAATAACAGTAATGTTCTTCAGCCTTGCTATTTCATTTAATTTTTGATCAACTAACTTGTCAAAATCTGTTGCAGCAACTTTAAGACTGTCAATCTCCTTAGTCTGACTCTTGGTCAAGGATTTGCTTTTCTTTAAAGCTTGCAACACTACTCTATATTCATCAATCAATTGATGAATATCTCCTTCAGATTCAGATCCACTCTCATCACTTGATGCTGATGAATCTGATTCTGATCCAGTACTAGAAATTGAACTAACAGAACAATTTTGTACCTGACTTGGTTCAGGCTGATCCTGGATTTTATCTCCTTCTGATAAGGCCATCAGTCCCTGGCACTGATTGTCCTCTTGCTCATATATAGAGTTCATTAACTGGATGAACTCCTCTTTCTCTTCTTCAGCAAACAGTCCAATGTAAGCTTCAGCTTCTGAATCAGTTTCTGAAGAAGACATATCTGACAGACTTTTGTCCTTCTTAGCAACAAAGGACCTTTCCTTCTTGCCCTTGATTTGAGTCTTCTTCTTATCAGTTGACTCTTTCCTCTTCTCTGGACAGTCAGCAACAACATGTCCCTATCTGTTACAATAATAACAGACTATCTTTGAATATGTAGTTTTACTTGTCTTGGGCTTTCTCCTGTCATACTTTGATGACTTCTGTGAAGTGGATGGCTTAGACCTCCATTGTTTCTTCTTAAGAAACTTCTGAAAATGTCTGGTGAAAGCTGCAAAATCTTCATCACTCTCACTGTTTTCAGAATTCTTGCTTTCTGACTCATCTGTCTCAGTCTAAACAACTTTTGGAGGTGGAGATGGAGACTTACTTTTATATTTCCTAGTGGCTTCTGTCTTGAAAGCCACAGCTCTTTGTTTGTGCTTAATTCTTGTAGTCTTCTCCTCCTCCTTCCTTACCATCAACTGCATCTCATATGATAACAGTTTTCCAAACAATGTTGGAGGAGGAATATCTGCTAATTTAGCCATTTCCATTATGACACAAATCTTGGTATCCCAGTCCTTAGTTAAGGATCTCAAGAACTTATCATTTAGCTCATAATTGCTGAATTCTCTTCCATAGGACATTAACTCATTAACTATCCTATAGAATTTCTTGTAGCACTCAGTTATACTATCAGACCTGTCTTGTCTGAAACTTTCATACTCTTGATTTAATAAAGACTTTCTGTCCTGTCTAACTTCTTCAGAGCCCTCCATGTACACTATCAGTGTGTCCCACATTTCCTTTGATGTTTTACAGTGAATCAAATTCTGGAATGTGGCATCATCTATTGCACTCACAATAATATTCTGAGCCCTCTTGTCCATAGTGGCTAGGATAATCTCATCCTTGGTCATTTCAGAATAGTCTTTTGGAGTTCTCTGATTTGCATCTAACACAGATACCTTCATTGACACATATGGCCCTTCTTTAACAGTAATATAAATTCTAAGGTCAGAGGCTTCCATAAATAGTCTAACCCTTTCCTTCCAGATGCCAAAGATCTCCTTTCTGCAGATTGGCAACTTCATGGATCCAAGTTCTTTATGATTCCCTATTGAACTCATTTTCTTGATTTTCTTGATTATGCTGAGTCTACCCTTGATTATACTGAATCTGCCAACAGGATCTTTTACTCAGACAGTTATGTACTTTTTGAGGAACCTGGCTCTGATACCACTTGAAAGTAATTGTACCTAATCACCTAGAAGGGGGGGGGGTGAATAGGTGACTTTAATCTTTTTAAACTTTTAGGCAGAATCACAGAATTATAAACAATTCTTCACGGCAATACAACATAGCAATCACAGAATCAAGCACACACAGAGTACACATAGTTTTATAGTGGTTCCCCAAGGTCTGAGTACATCCACTTTCCTCCTTCGCCTATCTAATAGTGTACTAGATTCGGCCCAACTTCTCCACTATACCTCAGATCCTCAGATCTTACACTCAGAACCCCAAATAGGTTCCTACAGCTCAGAGTGATACCACTCCTACAACTCAAGCACACAGCCCCACCACTCAGTCTTCACAAAGACCTACACTCATCCTTCAACAAGGCCTACACTCAGAGAAAAGTATCTCCTACACTCAGGCACACAGGCCCTACCACTCAGCCTTTATAATTTCAGGCTTACAACTCAGATCTCTAAGGATTCTACAAGAAATTAAAATTACAATGTATATAACCTCAACTCAGAATAAGAGAGAAGAGTTGACAGGTTTCTTGATGAGTTCTTGGAAGAACTCTGCTGAGATCAACCTCCCTTGGCTTCCTTCAAAGCTTCTTGAATTTAGAACACAGTAGGGTTGAGTCTCTATGCAGCTGATCTTCAATCACTGCTCACTTAAAAATCAGATCTCAATCTGAAACTTTTCTTCACAGCCTGGTTCAACAGCTGTCTTCTTAGAAGGAGCTCTCTCTCTCCAACTTCTTAGATCTTCTCTTGAAGGTGTTCTTCTAGTTGTATTGTTCTTCAATGAATTGCTTCTCAACTCTTTTCAATCATCATTTTCTGTTGAAGTAATAGGTCTTTATATAGGCCTTCTTCATGGTGACCGGCTGATCCGGTTTCTAACGACTTTCTGACAGCTCTGACAGTTGCAGTAGGCCGGCTGGAATGGCAGCTGTCAAGTCATCCAATCACTTCTTGAATTTTCTGTAACTGTCTGAAAGTGTCGAGAGAGTCAGTGTTTAAGTGTCGACACTGATAGACTAAGTGTCGACACAAGTAGACTAAGTGTCGACACTAACCTTCATGGTGTCGACACAACTCCTTGTGTTGTAGAATCTGCTTCTCGACACTGCTTCTTCAACATATGTCGACACTGATCCTGTGTGTCGACACAAGTCCTTCTACTTTGAAACTTAGTTGATTTCTTGTAAGTGTTGACACAACTCCTTTGTGTCGACACATCTTCTTGTGTTGATACTTGCTAAGTGTTGACACATCTTCTTGGTGTCGACACATGCCTTCTGTGTTGATACTTTTGCTGTGTGTCGACACTTCTCCTTGTGTCGACACATTCTTTCTTGTGTTGAGACTTTTGTTGAGTGTCGACACATCTCCTTTGTGTCGACACTTGTCCTTAGAATTTGTTGAACTTTGCTGAGTGTCGACACAGCCTCCTAGTGTCGACACTTTCTTCATGTGTTGAGACTTTTGCTGAGTGTCGACACATCCTTCATTATGTCGACACTTGTACTTAGACTCTGTTGAAATTTGCTGAGTGTCGACACAGCCTCCTAGTGTCGACACTTTTGATGTCGACAAAGTTCCTCTGTATGTCGACACTGCTTCTAAGTGTCGACACAGCTTCTTTGGACATTTCTTCATTGTGTGTCGACACAGCCTGTATGTGTCGACACTTTCCTTCTGGTGTCGATTCTGCATTCCTGGTGTCGACACAATTACCCCAAGTGTCGACACTGCTTCTGTAGGTGTCGACACATGTCTTCTTAAGTGTCGACACTTTTCTTCTGGGTGTCGACACAAGGACTTAGAAACTTTTCAGCTTTCCCTGTAAATACTTAACCTGCACAACTAAACTCAAAACACATCAAATACATTTTGATGTATATCATTGAGTAGGGTGAGGATTCTTCAAATCAGGTACATTTATTCCAATGTACCCAACATGGTGTTTGTCAAAGCAGGCTCTGATCATGCAAAATGGATTTCAAATTCCATCAGAGCCACCCTTGGATATCCTCCATTATGTGATGATGCAGAGTCTGGAATAAATCCTGCATATCTTGGAGGGGAGCAAGCTGAAGTGGCTCAAGTAATTTACCCTCCACCAGACTTTGATATGATACATCAAGAGATACAGTCAATGTATAGTCCTCCTTAAGGAAATCAAAATGTCATCATAGAAAAAGTAGTTCAGCCAGTGTTAGAGGCAATACTGAAAGAACAAGAGGCCTTGCTAAAAGAACAAGAAGCACAATTATCTAAGAAAAGGTTCAGAGAGCAAGCTGAAATTAGGCTTGATTTTGAACAATGGCGCCCCACTTCCAGGAATATCATCTTGACTGCATGGAAGACTGCCAAGGACAATATCCAGGATAGAAACAAGTGGTATTCTGAACTGGAGTGGAGGAAGCATGAGAACAGGCAAGAGGCCATTATGCAATATAGAAGAAAATCTAAGTTGGGAAAGCTACCTCCTACTGCCCAGGAGCCTAGCAAGTACTTTCCAAAGCCTTATCATTACTTTGAAAGGCAAAAGATCAAGGCTGAAGAATTGAAAAAGAAGGATCTTAAAGGAAAGAAGCCTGCTGCAGCTGATGATACTGAAGCTCCTGTCCAAGCAAAGATACAATCTGGAAAGGGCATTGTGATATAGGAGCTTGAGCAGCCTTAGGATAGAAATTTTTTCTTAAGTTTACTATGTGTAATCAGTTGTATTCAACATTCTGTAAACTTTTGAATAATGAAAGTGTTGACGTTGTTAGAACAATGTGATATGTGTTAAATTTATTATATTACTGTTCTGAGATATTTGTGTATACATGTTTTGTTTATACATGTTTATGTACTTACCCTATTATATAATCCTGTTTTACATCATACTGTAAATTTGTTATGTATGGTGTATATCATTGACTAAGAGTTATGACTTCTCCAAATAGGGGGAGATTGTTGGGTAGATTGGAATAAATGTTCCTGATTTGAAGAAGCTTCACCCTACTCAATGATATACATCAAAATGTATTTGATGTATTTGAGTTTAGTTGTGCAGGTTAAGTATTTGCAGGGAAAGCTGAAAAGTTTCTAAGTCCATGTGTCGACACCCAGAAGAAATGTGTCGACACTTAAGAAGGATTGTGTCGACACCCAGATAAGCAGTGTCGACACTTGGAGTAATTGTGTCGACACCAGGGATGCAGAGTCGACACCAGAAGTAAAGTGTCGACACATACAGGTTATGTCGACACACAATGAAGAAATGTCCAGAGAAGCTGTGTCGACACTTAGAAGCAGTGTCGACACCCAGAGGAACTTTGTCGACATCAGAAAGTGTCGACACTAGGAGGCTGTGTCGACACTCAGCAAAACATCAACAGAGTTTAAGTACAAGTGTCGACATTAGGAGGCTGTGTCGACACTCAACAAACTTCAACAGAGATTAAGTACAAGTGTCGATATAATGAAGAATGTGTCGACACACAGCAAAAGTCTCAACACATGAAGAAATTGTCGACACTAGGAGGCTGTGTCGACACTCAGCAAATTTCAATGAAGTCTAAGTACAAGTGTCGACACAAAGGAAATGTGTCGACACTCAGCAAGTATCAACACAGAAGGCATGTGTCGACACTAAGAAAATGTGTCGACACTCAGCAAGTATCAACACAAGAAGATGTGTCGACACAAAGGAGTTGTGTCGACACTTACAAGAAATCAGCTAAGTATCAAAAAAGAAGGACTTGTGTCGACACACAAGATCAGTGTCGACACATGTTGAATAAGTAGTGTCGAGAAGCAGATTCTACAACACAAGGAGTTGTGTCGACACCATGAAGGTTAGTGTCGACACTTAGTCTACTTGTGTCGACACTTAGTCTATCAGTGTCGACACTTAAAGACTGACTGTCTCGACACTTTCAGACAGTTACAAAAAATTCAAGAAGTGACTGGATGACTTGACAGCTGTCATTCCAGCCGGTCTACTGCAACTGTCAGAGATGTCAGAAAGTTGTTAGAAACCGGATCAGCCGGTCACCATGAAGAAAGTCTATATAAAGGCTTATACCTTCAACAGATGACAAGAGTTGGAAATCAACAAAGTGAAGAACAATACAACTAGAAGAAGACCTTCAAGCGAAGATCTAAGAAGTTGGAGAGAGAGAGCTCCTTCTAAGAAGACAGCTGTTGAACCAGGCTTTGAAGAAAGTTTCAGATTGAGATCTGATTCTTAAGTTAGCAGTGATTGAAGATCAGCTGCATAGAGACTCAACCCTATTGTGTTCTAAATTCAAGAAGCTTTGAAGGAAGCCAAGGAAGGTTGATCTCCGCAAAGTTTTTCCAAGAACTCATCAAGAAACCTGTCAACTCTTCTCTCTTATTCTGAGTTGTAGGTATATACATTGTAATTTTAATTTCTTGTAGGATCCTAAGGGATCTGAGTTGTAAGCCTGAAATTATAAAGGCTGAGTGGTAGGGTCTGTGTGACTGAGTGTAGGAGATACTTTTCTCTGAGTGTAGGCCTTATTGAAGGCTGAGTGTAGGTCTTTGTGAAGACTGAGTGATAGGGCTGTGTGCCTGAGTTGTAGGAGTGGGATCACTCTGAGCTGTAGGAACCTATTTGGGGTTCTGAGTGTAAGATCTGAGGATCTGAGGAATAGCGGAGAAGTTGGTCTGAATCTAGTACACTACTAGATAGGCGAAGGAGGAAAGTGGATGTACCCTGACCTTGGGGAACCACTATAAAACTGTGTGTACTCTGTGTATGTGATTGATTCTGTGTATGCTGTGTTAAAGTTCTGTGAATTTTGTGATTAATTCTGCCTAAAAGTTTAAAAAGATAAGGTCACCTATTCACCCCCCCCCCCCTCTAGGTTATTAGGTACAATTTCTTTCAAAGGTCGCGACGATATAAGGACAGGTCACGACGATGAAGAAGAGGAGAGCGTCTAGAACTGGTCACGACGACTTATGGACAGGTCGCGGCGACAAAGAAGAGGAGAGCGGGTAGAACAGGTCGAGGCGACTTAAGGACATGTCACAGCGATAAAGAAGAGGAGCGGCTAAAAAAGGGGAGTCGGTGACTAAGCAAAGTGTGCGGCAAGAAAGGGGAAGCAAGAGGTCATAAACATAAAAGGGCAGTACAGGAAGAAGCAAGCCGCGAAAACGGGGCAACGGTCAGAAGAGGAATCAAGCCGCGAAAATAGGTCGCGGAAAGAAGAAACAAGCCGCGAAGACAGGCGCGGGAAGAAACAAGTCACACGGACAAAGGCCGCTCACACAATCAGGCGGAAAGGACTGAGTGCTCTGATGCCATGTGCAAACAGGAAAAAGCAGACTGAAAAATTGAAGTAATGTAAACTTTATTATCCAAAAAAGGTATCAATTACAGTGGTATATCCTCCCTTTTATAGAATGGAGAAGATGATAGAGATTACAATTAAGCAATGTGGGACTAAAAATTTACAAGTATATGCGGCTTTACAAATAAGCAAACCGTACAGGTCGTGCGGTTAGACAAGCCGGCTAACCGCCCGACAACCAACAAGAAGAGAGAACAAGCCCCACAGAGAGGAAGCCGCCACAGGAGACCGCTAGACCGCCCAGTCTCCAAGTCGTCTGAGACAAACCGCCAGACCACTGGAATACCAAACAGCAACAGCGCGATAGACAGACCGACAAGGATAAACCGCCAGACCGCCCCGTCTCCGAACATCAACAGACCGCCCGACCTGCATACTGCAATATGAGGGAAGAAGGATTTCCTGCTGCCACCCTTTCCCACTGTCATGATAACTTCGGGCGAGAAGGTGGAGACGGTGAAGGGCAGTGTTTCGAAGGAACTCAGAGTGATCTTGCCGCAGGAGAGTTAACCAGTGAAAATGCCGAACTTGGCCATGCTCGGCCGAGCGCTCTCCCCGGACGACCTGGATGACAGGACGCGTGTTGGGTACATTGGAATATATGTACCTGATTTGAAGAAGCCTCACCCTACTCAATGATATACATCAAGATGTATTTGATGTACTTTGAGTTTAGTTGTGCAGGTTAAGTAATTGCAGGGAAAGCATGAAAAGTTTCTAAGTTCATGTGTCGACACCCAGAAGAAAAGTGTCGACACTTAAGAAGACTTGTGTCGACACCTAGAGAAGCAGTGTCGACACTTGGAGTAATTGTGTCGACACCAGGAATGCTGAGTCGACACCAAAAGGAAAGTGTCGACACATACAGGCAGTGTCGACACACAATGAAGGAATGTATACATAATCAGTGTCGACACTTAGAAGCAGTGTCGACACCTAGAGGAACTTTGTCGACATCAAAAGTGTCGACACTAGAAGGCATGTGTCGACACTCAGTAAAACTTCAACAAAGTTCAAGTACAAGTGTCGACACTAGGAGGCTGTGTCGACACTCAGCAAATTTCAACAAAGTCTAAGTACAAGTGTCGACACAAAAAGGATGTGTCGGCACTCAACAAAAGTCTCAACACATGAAGGATGTGTCGACACAAAGGAGATGTGTCGACACTCAGCAAAAGCTTCAACACAGAAGGCCCGTGTCGACACAAAGAAGATGTGTCGAAACTTAGCAAGTTTCAAAACAAGAAGATGTGTCGACACAAAGGAGTAGTGTCGACACTTAGCAGAAATCAACTAAGTATCAAAGAAGAAGGACTTGTGTCGACACACAGGATCAGTGTCGAGAAGCAGATTCTACAACACAAGAAGTTGTGTCGACACCATGAAGGCTAGTGTCGACACTGAGTCCACTTGTGTTGACACTTAGTCTATTTGTGTCGACACATAAAGACTGTCTGTCTCGACACTTTCAGACAGTGACAGAGTTTTCAAGAAGTGACTGGATGACTTGATAGCTGCCATTTCAACCGGTCAACTGCTACTGTCAGAGCTGTCAGAAGTTTGTTAGGAACCGGATCAGCCGGTCACCATGAAGAAAGCCTATATAAAGGCTTATTCCTTCAACAGAAGGAATGGAATCAAATCAGATGAGACAATCATTGAAGTGAGAAACAACAAACCATAAGAAGACCTTCAAGTGAAAATCTAAGAAGTTGGAGAGAGAGAGCTCCTTTTAAGAAGACAGTTGTTGAACCAGGCTGTAAAGAAAGTTTCAGATTGAGATCTGATTCTTAAGTGAGCAGTGATTGAAGATCATCTGCATAGAGAATCAACCATACTGTGTTCTAATTCAAGAAGCTTTGAAGAAATCCAAGGGAGGTTGATCTCAGCAAAGTTCTTTCAAGAACTCTTCAAGAAACCAGACAATTCTTCTCTCTCAATCAGAGTTGTGGTTATATTCTTTGTAATTTTAAATTTCTTGTAGGATCCTAAGGGATCTGAGTTGTAAGTCTATATTATAAAAGCTGAGTGTAGGAGATATATTTCTCTGAGTGTAGGCCTTGTTGAAGGCTGAGTGTAGGCCTTGTTGAAGACTGACTGTAGGACTTGGTGAAGACTGAGTGGTAGGGCTTTTGTACCTGAGTTGTAGGAGTGGGATCACTATGAGTTGTAGGAACCTATTTGGGGTTCTGAGCTGTAAGATCTGTGGATCTGAGAAGGAGTGGAGAAGTTGGCCCGAATCTAGTACACTACTAGATAGGCGAAGGGGGAAAGTGGATGTACCCAGACCTTGAGAAACCACTATAAATCCTGTGTGCTCTCTGTGATTGTATGCTTGTGTGATTGCTGTTATCTGTGCTGAATTGTTGTGAAGAATTGCATATAATTCTGTGTTTCTGCCATAAAAATTAAAAAAGATTAAGTGCACATATTCACCCCCCCCCTCTAGGTGTTTAGGCACTAGTTCTTTCAAGTGGTATCAAAGCGAGGTTCCTCAAAAAGGATATAACAGTCTGAGTAAAGATAATGTAGGCAGAATCAAGAATCAAGAAAATGGGTTCAACTGAGAATCACAAAGAGCTAGGATCCATGAAGTTGCCAATCTGCAGAAAGGAGATCTTTGGCATTTGGAAAGAAAGGGTTAGACTTTTTATGGAAGCCTCAGACCCAAGAATATATATTACTGTTAAAGAAGGGTCATATGTGCCAATGAAAGTATCAGTTCTGGATGCAAACCAGAGAACTCCAAAAGACTATTCAGAAATGACAAATGATGAAATTATTCTGGCCACTATGGACAAGAGGGCCCAGAATATTATTGTAAGTGCAATTGATGATGCCACATTTCAGAATCTGATTCATTGTAAAACATTAAAGGAAATGTGGGACACACTGATAGTCTATATGGAGGGTTCAGAAGAGGTAAGACAAGACATGAAGTCTTTATTAAATCAAGAGTATGAAAGTTTCAGACAAGGCAGGTCTGACAGCATAACTGAATGCTACAAGAAATTCTATAGGATAGTCAATGAATTAATGTCCTATGGAAGAGAATTCAGTAATTATGAACTGAATGATAAGTTCTTGAGATCCCTGACAAAGGACTGGGATACTAAGATTTGTGTCATAAGGGAAATGGACAAATTAGTAGACATTCCTCCTCCAACATTGTTTGGCAAACTGTTATCCTATGAGATGCAGTTAATGGTAAGGAAGGAGGAAGTGAAGACTACCAGAGTTGAGCACAAAGAAAGAGCTGTGGTTTTCAAGACAGAAGCCACTAGGAAATATAAAATTAAGTCTCCATCTCCACCTCAAAAAGTTGCTGAGGCTGAGACAGATGAGTCAGAAAGCAAGAATTCTGAAAGCAGTGAGAGTGATGAGGACTTTGCAGCTTTCACTAGACATTTTCAGAAGTTTATAAATAAGAAACAGTGGAGGTCTAAGCCATCCACTTCACAGAAGTCATCAAAGAATGAAAGAAGAAAGTCCAAGCTAAGTAAAACTACATTCTCAAAGATAGTTTGCTATTGTTGCAATAGACAAGGACGTGTAGTTGCTGATTGTCCAGAAAAGAGGAAAGAGTCAATAGACAAGAAGAAGACTCAGTTCAAGGGCAAAAAGAAAAGATCCTTTGTTGCTAAGAAGGACAAAAGTCTGTCTGATATGTCATCTTCAAAAACTGATTCCGAAACTGAAGTTTATATAGGACTGTTTGCTGAAGAAGAGGAAGATGAGTTCATGCAATTAATGAACTCAATATATGAGCATGAGGACAACCAGTGCCAGAGACTGATGGCCTTATCAGAAGGAGACAAAATCCAGGATCAGCCTGGACCAAGTCAGGTACAAAATTATTCTGCTAGTTCAATTTCTAGTACTGAGTCAGATTCAGATACATCAGCATCAAGTGATGTTAGTGGATCTGAATCTGAAGGAGACATTCATCAGTTGATTGATGAATATAGAGTAGTGTTGCAGGCTTTGAAGAAAAGCAAACTCTTGGCCAAAACTCAGGCTAAGGAGATTGTTAGTCTTAAAGTTGCTGCAACAGATTTTGATAAGTTGCTTGATCAGAAATTAAATGAAATAGCCAGACTGAAGCACATTACTGTTATTCAGATGGGGACTATTACATTTAAAAATGATCAAATTAGAAATCTGGAGATTAGTCTTCAGAAGGAAAGAGAGATTGTTGCAAGTTTTTCTAAACCAAAATCTATTTTACCTTTGATAGATGAATTTGTACATCAAAAGGGTAAAACTGGATTGGGGTTTACAAAACCTGCCAGGACAGTGCAGTCCAAGTCTAAGGGCAAAGCCCCAGTACTCAACAAGAAGCCTGCTGAAGGAAAAACAGTCAGGGTTGTACCTAAACAAAGGTACAACAGATTTGAGTGCTGGTGTTGTGCCAAGGTAGGACACTTTGCCATAGACTGTTGGCACAATTCAAGTGCCAAGGTGAGTAGCAATCTGCCTGCTAGAAAATCTACAGGTAGTTTTGTTAAGATTCAGACTAACTTGCACCAAGGACCCAAGAATTATTTGGGTTCTAAGGTTAAGTAATCTGTTTTGCAGGTGAGTCCAAGTGACCATGCCCCAATATGGTACTTGGATAGTGGATGTTCCAGGCACATGACTGGAACTAGGGGATTGCTGAAGAACTATACACCAATCAAGGATGGTCCTAAAGTTATTTTTGGTGGTTCAGAAAAAAGAATCATCAAAGGTTTTGGTAACATTTATGACAACCTTATTACAATTACTCAAGTGGCTTATGTAAAGGGTTTGAAACATAATCTCATCAGCATAAGTCAGCTAAGTGATTTAGGATATGACATCTCATTTGTCAAAGATGGTTGTCATATCAGTAGGTCAAGTGATCAAAAGATCATTCTGACAGGATATAGAAGAGAAATGTCTATTGTCTAGACATTATGTGTGAGAACATAGCTTCTCCTATTTGCCTTGTAGCTGATGAAAGAGTCTCACATTGTGTTAAATGGCACAAGAGGCTGGCTCATCTTAACTACAAGACAATTGGCCAACTCTTTAGCAAAGAGTTAGTGAAGAATGGTCCTCAAGTTAAGTGTATAAAGGATGAGATATGCTCAGCTTGTCAAAAGGGCAAGCAGACCAAATCCACCTTTAATAGCATTGAGAACAAAGATGTTGTGAGGTGCCTATACCTCTTGCATATGGATCTTTTGGTCCTATGCCAGTTCACATCCTAGGTAGGAAGGTCTACACATTTGTGGTTGTAGATGATTATTCAAGGTTCTCCTGGGTATTCTTCCTAAGGCAAAAAATCTGAAACTCCTAGTATCTTTTATAGTTTTGTCAAACAAATTCAGAATGAGTTTGACAGTACAGTGGTCAAAATAAGAAGTGGTCATGGTACTGAATTCCAGTCTGATAGTATGACAAAGCTATGTGAAGAGTTTGGGATATTTCAGGAATTTTCCTCACCAAGAACACCTCAGCAAAATGGTATTGCTGAAAGGAAAAATAGAACCTTGATAGAGGCTGGTAGAACCATATTGAGTGACACATCTCTCCCAGAATATTTCTGCGCTGAGGTAGTTAATACTGCATGTCATGTGATCAATAGGGCTACTATCACCAAGAGCCACAATAAGACCCCCTATGAGATTGTGAAAGGCAGAAAACCAAATCTATCCTATTTCAGGATCTTTGGTTGTAAATGTTATATACTTAACAACGGTAAGTCTTATTTAACCAAGTTTGCTGCCAAATCCCAAGAGGGGATCTTTGTTGGGTACAGCAACAACAGTAAGGCTTATAGGGTCTACAACTTTACTACTCAAGTTGTAGAAGAGTCAGTACATGTAGTGTTTGATTAAGCTATACTCATTAACAATGAATTGCCTAGAAGTGTTTGCAGCTCTACAGGTGTGACTGAGAAGATGGACAAGCTTACTATTGAAGAAGATTCTACTGCAAGTCAGCAAGTAGATGATAGTGGTTGCTGTCCAGGGGGAGTACAAGTTACTCATGTTGCTGAAGAAGACCAAGAGGAGGTGCTGAATGAAGAAGCTGAAGGTGTACAACCTGAAAACAGGCTTCCTCCAGCAAATAGGCATTGAAAAGATCATCCAGCCAATCAAATTATTGGAGATCTCAGACAAGGGGTACAAATAAGGAGCAGTAATCTAAGTTCAGTACTCTACTCCGGCTTTCTATCCCAAGTAGAGCCAAAGAAATTTGAAGAAGCCATCCTCGACCCTCATTGGATTGAGGCTATGCAAGAGGAGCTAAACCAGTTCAAAAGATGCAAAGTCTGGGAGTTAGTTCCTAAACCAAAAGACCATAACATAATAGGAACTAAGTGGATCTTTAGGAACAAGCTGGATGAAAATGGAGTAATTATAAAGAACAAAGCTAGACTAGTTGCTAAAGGATATAGGCAGGAAGAAGATATTGATTTTGATCAAACCTTTGCTCCAGTAGCAAGACTGGAAGCAATAAGGATGTTCCTTGCCTATGCAACATTCCAAGGATTCAAGGTATACCAAATGGATGTTAAGTCAGCTTTTCTGAATGGAAATCTGAAGGAAGAAGTCTATGTAGAACAGCCATCAGGTTTTGTTGATTCTACTAAACCTAATTATGTTTATAGACTTAGGAAGGCTTTGTATGGGTTAAAACAAGCCCCTAGGGCTTGGTATGAAACCCTGTCTAGTTTCCTCATTGAGAATAAATTCATAAGGGGGAAAATAGACAAGACTCTATTCCTTAGGGAATCCAGAGGCAAGATCATCTTAGTCCAAATATATGTAGATGACATCATATTTGGGTCTACAGAAAGTAGTCTTTGCAAAAAGTTTGCAAAACTAATGCAAGGACAATTTGAAATGAGCAGTATGGGGGAACTTAAGTTCTTCTTGGGTCTCCAAGTTAGATAGACTGAGAATGGTTTATCCATATGCCAGTCTAAGTTCACCCTATAATTGATAAGGAAGTATGGTATGGAATCATCCACTACCATGAAAACTCCTATGGGGTCAACAATGTCTTTATGCAAAGATGATGCAGGGAAACCTGTAGATGAAACATTGTATAGAGGGATAGTTGGCTCCTTATTATATTTGACTGCAAGTAGACCAGATATCATGTATGCTACATGTGTCTGTGCTAGGTACCAAGCTTGCCCTAAAGAATCTCATTTGACAGCAGTCAAAAGAATTTTGAGATATCTTAAGGGCACACCTTATCTAGGCCTTTGGTACCCTAGGAATAGAGACTTTGAACTGACAGGTTATTCAGATGCTGATTTTGCAGGCAGCAAGGAAGATAGAAAAAGTACAACAGGTACCTGTCAGTTTCTAGGTGGTAGGCTGGTGTCTTGGAGTAGCAAGAAGCAGACCAGTGTGGCTATCTCCACAGCTGAGTCAGAGTATGTTGCTGCAGGGAGCTGCTGTGTACAACTACTAAGGATACAACACCAGCTAGAAGATTATGGTATTCAAGTAAGTAGAACACCTTTATTTTGTGATTCTACTAGTGTCATTTCTATTGCTAATAATCCTGTCTCTCATAGTAGGACTAAGCACATAGAAATAAAGTACCATTTTCTAAGAGAATATGTGGAAAAAGAAGATATTTCACTAGAGTATATAAATATAGATAATCAGCTAGCTGATATGTATACTAAGCCCTTAGATGAAACCAAATTCAATAAATTTAAAATTGAATTAGGGATGATAAACTTAGAATAGTTTACAAAAATTGTCTAAGTAAATTGGTGTCGACACACAGAGTTGTCTGTGTCGACACATAGTAGTGGTGTCGACACTTCAGAGAAAAGGTGTCGACACATCTAGGAAGTCTGTGTCGACACTTCAGAGAATTTGTGTCGACACATGCAGTGTTTGTGTCGACACATCCAAGATGGTGTCGACACTTAAGATTTACACAGAATAAGTCTAGTAAAGTCTCGACTAAGTGTCGAGCTGAGTGGTGTCGACACATATGTAAGTGTCGACACATATATTCTGTCGACTATACTTGTGTCGACACATAGTTGTCGAGACATTATAAGTTAGTGCCGACACTTTTTAACAGTGTCCACACAATTTAAGTATCTTGACGCACCCTTTCATCTTCGATTCTAGAAAGGTATAAATAGGTTTTCTCCATTGTTTCTCGACACGCTCACCAAAGTTTCGAGACCAAACTTGTGTGTCGACATCTCTCTACTCTAAATTCAAATTTCTTCAAACCCTAATGGCGCCCAAGCTAGAAGAGAATGTTAATGAAGGATATGAACTCGTGCGACACGCATTTGATGACGCGGAACCTGAAATCAAAGGCATGATAACCCTAATTGCCGAGACTGGCCTGGAATACCTTATTTCAGAACCAATCAAGATCTGGAAGAAGGAGGTCCTAGAATTTCTGAATGGAGCAACTCTAGATGAATCAGGACTCAAGATTAAATCCAGAGTTCATGGGACCAAGGTCAAGGTCACATAGAAGAGTCTAAGGAAGGTACTTCAACTCCCAAGAACTAAAGAGGAAGAAGATGTATCTGCTTCTAAAACTAGAGAAGCATTAAGATGGTGTGGACTGGACTCCAACATGAATATTGGATCTGTTTTCGACAGAAAAGGAATGAACATGCAAGGCAAGTTCTTATCTGAGATAGTGGGCAAGGTCATCCTGAGCAAGCCTGGAGGACATGACAGGATTTCAGCTTATATGTTCAGTTTGATGACAAGGTTAATCTTCAAACTAAACACTGACTGGTCTACAGTTATGTTTGATAAAATTAAAGAAAGTATGAAGAAGCCCAATCTGGGTAGAATACTAAGTCTTTACCTAGCTGGAAGTATACCTGAGGTAATGAACCAAGCTGCAGGTTCAAAGATTAACCACATGAGGAAGATGGATATGAGAATCTTCTCTAGGTGGGATAGAGTGTTGACAAAGGAACTGTCATCTCCAATAAAGGACACACCCTAGAAGAAGAAAAAGAAGACAGCCATTGTGGCTCAAGAATCCTTAAGCAGCTCTGAAGAGCAAGTAGTCTTTACTCCTGATGATGAAGAGACTGGAACTGCTGGACAGTCTCCAGCAAGACTAGAAGATGCACAAAGGCAGGGGAGCTACCCTCAGCAAGCCCAATTCACATGGATCCACTCCAAGGGGAGCCTTTACTTGTGGAAGAGCCAACTCCACTAGAGAGTGAACAAGCTACTCAAACCATTCTAGAGGTAATCACTGAAATTAGTCAATTAGATTTCACTATTGAGGAATAAGTTTTGACTGATTTATTACCTGATATTCATCAGCAAACACAGATACAACCTCAACCCCAAGATGTTGTCATAGAGGACACATCTGTTGCTGATCAAGTGGTTGATGAGATAAGAGATTCTCCAGCCCTTCCTCAATAGGAATTTACATTAAAAGAGTTATTCCCTGATCTTCTACAAACTGATTTTGAGAAAGAGAAAGCTGCTACTGAGGGGGAGAAGGCCCATGTTTAGGGGGAGCATGTGGAGACTGTAGAGGAAACTATAAGGAAAGAGCCTGAGGAGCCAAGAGATGCTGAAGGGCTACACAGGACTGAGAAGGATTCACATCCTAGTCCTAAGGACAGAGTGGATATTGTCAGCACATCTACTTCAGAGGATGACGAGGCTGCTAGAGCCAAGAAGAGGAAGTTCCAGGTCTTCAAGAGAAGAAGCCAGAACTATAAGAAAGCCATACAAACAGTTGCTCTACAGCCAGCCCCATCTACTGATTACAGTTCATTGATGGTGGCTTTACAGATCAAGCTGGATGAACACAGACAAGCTTTGGAAAAATATATGAATGAAGGCCATAAGTAAATGCAATTTGATCTAGCACAAGACATAAAGTCTATCAGATTTGAAGTAAATCAAAGTACAAAGGAAATGATTGACTGCTTCCATAAGGGAGGAAATGTAGTAGTCTATTTGGCCACTCATTAAGAGAATATCAAGAAACAAATTGATGATATGGCAGTGAAGCAAGGCTATGTCCTGGAAAATCAAATAAGAATGAATGAGAACTTGACTGAATCACATAATGTGATAGTCACTGAAATGAAGAATCTTGCTTCTGCCCATACTGCAACCCTGACTACAGCCAAGGCAGAATTTGATAAGGCATTACAAGAAGGTATCACTGCTGTTACTTCTGCACTTCAGGATTCTCAGAAGCTAATAATTGAAAAGCTCCAAAGGTTGAAACCTTTCTACAAAGATAGAGTCAACTATTTGAATGCACATATAAGGTTTCAGAAATATGATCTGAGGGATCACATAGAAACAGAAGTCATAAAGGGGGAGAGGGTATTAGTCAAGGCAGGCTCTGATCATGCCAAATGGATTTCCAATTCCATCAGAGCCACCCTTGGATATCCACCCTTATGTGATGATGACAATATGACAGAGTCTGGAATCAATCATGCATACCTTGGAGGAGAACAAGCTGAAGTGGCTCAAGTGATATACCCTCCACCAGACTTTGACATGATACATCAAGAGATACAGACTATATACAGTCCTCCTGAGGGAAATCAGAATGTCATCATAGAGAAAGTAGTTCATCCTGTGCCAGAAGCAATACTGAAAGAACAAGAGGCTTTGCTAAAAGAACAAGAAGCTCAATTGTCTAAGAAAAGATTCAGAGAGCAAGCTGAATTGAGACCTGATTTTGAACAATGGAGCCCTACTTCCAGGAATATCATCTTGAATGCATGGAAGGCTGCTAAGGACAATATTCTGGATAGAGACAAGTGGTATTCTGACCTGGAGTGGAGGAAGCATGAGAATAGGCAAGAGGCCATTGTACAGTATAGAAGAAAGGCTAAACTGGGAAAGCTACCTCCTACTGCCCAGGAGCCTAGCAAGTATTTTCACAAGCCTTATCATTATTTTGAAAGGCAAAAGATAAAGGCTGAAGAATTGAAAAAGAAAGATCTTAAGGTGAAGAAGCCTGCTGCTGCTGAAGATACTGAAGCCCCAGTTCAAGCAAAGATTCAATCTGGAAAGGGGATTGTAATCAAGGAACCAGAGCAGCAATAGGATAGCATTTTTTTTAGTTTACAATTGTAATCATTTGTATCAAAATTCTATGTAAACTTTTGACAAATGAACATATTGGAATTTGTAAGAACATTGTGTCATGGTTTAAATCTATTACATCAATTGTTCTGAGCTATTTGTATATACATGTTTTGTTCATGCATATTTAAGTATTTTCCCTGTCATGTATTACTGGTTTACATCATACTGTGAATTTGTTATGTATGGTGTATATCATTGACTAAGGGTTATGACTTCTCCAAATAGGGGGAGATTGTCGACACATACAGGCAGTGTCGACACACAATGAATGAATGTCTACATAATCAGTGTCGACACTTAGAAGCAGTGTCGACACCCAGAGGAACTTTGTCGACATCAAAAGTGTCGACACCAGAAGGTATGTGTCGACACTCAGCAAAACTTCAACAAAGTTCAAGTACAAGTGTCGACACTAGGAGGCTGTGTCGACACTCAGCAAATTTCAACAAAGTCTAAGTACAAGTGTAGACACAAAGGAGATGTGTCGACACTCAACAAAAGTCTCAACACATGAAGGATGTGTCGACACAAAGGAGATGTGTCGACACTCAGCAAAAGCTTCAACACAGAAGGCCTGTGTCGACACAAAGAAGATGTGTCGACACTTAGCAAGTTTCAACACAAGAAGATGTGTCGACACAAAGGAGTTGTGTCGACACTTAGCAGAAATCAACTAAGTATCAAAGAAGAAGGACTTGTGTCGACACACAGGATCAGTGTCGACACATTATGAAGAAGCAGTGTTGAGAAGCAGATTCTACAACACAAGGAGTTGTGTTGACACCATGAAGGCTAGTGTCGACACTTAGTCCACTTGTGTCGACACTTAGTCTATTTATGTCGACACATAAAGACTGTCTGTCTCGACACTTTCAGATAGTGACAGAGTTTTCAAGAAGTGACTGGATGACTTGACAGCTGTCATTTCAACCGGTCAACTGCTACTATCAGAGCTGTCAGAAGTTTGTTAGGAACCAGATCAGCCAGTCACCACGAAGAAAGCCTATATAAAGGCTTATTCCTTCAACAGAAGGAATGAAATCAAATCAGATGAGGAAATCATTGAAGTGAGAAACAACAAACCAGAAGAAGACCTTCAAGTGAAGATCTAAGAAGTTGGAGAGAGAGAGCTCCTTCTAAGAAGACAGCTGTTGAACCAGGCTGTAAAGAAAGTTCAGATTGAGATCTGATTCTTAAGTCAGCAGTGATTGAAGATCATCTGCATAGAGAATCTACCCTACTGTGTTCTAATTCAAGAAGCTTTGAAGAAAGCCAAGGGAGGTTGATCTCAGTAAAGTTCTTTCAAGAACTCTTCAAGAAACCAGACAATTCTTCTCTTTTAATCAGAGTTGTGGTTATATTCTTTGTAATTTTAAATTTCTTGTAGGATCCTAAGGGATCTGAGTTGTAAGCCTATATTATAAAGGCTGAGTGGTAGGGTCTTTGTGCCTGAGTGTAGGAGATACATTTCTCTGAGTGTAGGCCTTGTTGAAGGCTGAGTGTAGGCTTTGTTGAAGGCTGAGTGTAGGTCTTGGTGAAGATTGAGTGGTAGGGCTTTTATGCCTGAGTTGTAGGAGTGGGATCACTCTGAGTTGTAGGAACCTATTTGGGGTTCTGAGCTGTAAGATCTGTGGATCTGAGAAGTAGTGGAGAAGTTGGTCTGAATCTAGTACACTACTAGATATGCGAAGGGGAAAGTGGATGTACCCAGACCTTGGGGAACCACTATAAATCCTGTGTGCTCTCTGTGATTGTATGCTTGTGTGATTGCTGTTATCTGTGCTGAATTGCTGTGAAGAATTGCATATAATTCTATGTTTCTGCCATAAAAATTAAAAAAGATTAAGTGCACCTATTCACCCCCCCTCTAGGTGTTTAGGCACTAGTTATTTCACCACGCATGCCCATGCCGCGCGTGTGTATGGCCGCGACAGGCCACCCACGCTCATGTCACACGCGCGGTAGGCCGCGCGCGCCCAGGCCGTGTGCGCCCAGGTCGTGCGTGCCCCAGTCCGAGCATGCGAGGCAGGCCAGGCGCGCCCTAGGTCACACGTGACCAGGCCGCGCACGCGAGGCAGGCGGCGCGTGCCCCAGCTGCGCGCGCCGGGGCCACGCGCGCCTAGGCCCGGTGTGTACCGAGATGCGTGCACGCAGGAATGCGCGAGCGGCTTTTTACCTTGACTGGGTGTGTGGTGCACACTTGTTTTGCGCGCAGTTTGGGCAAACCTGACCCCTTTTATCTTTGCACTGTGCAGGTCTCGAAACGCTCTTCTGGTCTGATGTGATTGCGCTCCTCTTTAACCAAAGACAGTGTGGAGATTTGGAGGAAGAAATATGGGCTCCCTACTAGTTTGGAGGTGAGGATCCCTCGCGCCGAGGAGCCAGTCCAGAATCCTTCTCGTGGCTGGCTAACAATTTGTGAAGCTTACCTAAGGTCCGGCTTCCGCTTCCCGCCGTGCGAGGAGGTGATCGAGATCTTGAAGTTCTGTGGGGTGCCAATTTCACAGTTTGTCCCTGTTGGAATTGCCTGAATTATGGGCTTGGTCGCATTCTTTCGCGAGCATGGAGAACGACTTTCCTTGGACCAGTTCTGAGATTGGTGCGACGCTCACTCTGACGGCGGCGAACGGGTGGAGGTTCGCAGCAACAAAAGTTGGTTGGAGTTTGAGCCTCGAAAAGATCGTCAACATGGGAACACTTTGTTTGGGTATGTTAGGAATTCATGGGGCCTTCCCGAGACGTAGGACACACTGCTGGACCATTGTCGCCAAGCGAGGGGGAAGGGACGAGAATTCTCTCCGGTGCTTGGGTTTTTAGAGCCTCGTGAACTAGCCAACCACCTTTTTAACATTTTTTGTCGATGTGGAGGACAAGTGCCTGCTGCGGTGTGGCATCTCTTCGGATGCAGCTCAGATCGTTAGGACTTCTCAAGGAGGGGGTTGAAAGAGGAAAGTTATGGAGACCCCTCCTGGCGATCTTGATACGGCAGCAGCAGCGGCCCCTTTCGATGTCTGTCTCGATCAACTCCCAATGTGCAGATACTTGCGTCCCTAGTTCCTCAGGTGTCTTCAGAGGCGATGGCCCCTCGAATGTCCTCTACCTTGAGGGCAATGAGTGATGCGGTAAGTGCCATGACTTGTTGTGGAGGTTTTTTCTCTTTATTATTTATTGTTAACGCCTGCCTTTTCCTTGCGCAGATAGAGACCCAAGCCCAGATTGCGGTAACCTGAAATGACCACTATGTGAGTTTGAAGGATGGTTACATTGCCCTTCAGGAGAAGTTCCGATTGACGTCGAGCTCGCTTGCCTCCCTGAAGGAGGAATATGATCGGTACATTGCACGGTCCCGCTGGACTGGGTCGGTGTTGAAATCCGAGCTAGAGGATGCACGCGTAGCCTTGGAAGTGGAGAAAACCATGGTGGAGAGGACCACCCAGATGTTGAAGCACTCGAAGGAGGAGACTTCGGGCTTGGAGTCCCAGTTGCAGGCGGCACGGGAGGAAGCTACCGGTCTTGAGACTCAGCTACGGGCGGTAAAGGCCCAAGTGGAGATGCTATCTTCTGATAGCCACGTGTCGGAGTTAAAGGCTGCAGGACTTGCAGAATACCTGGAATCATTGGACTACATGAGAGACCGTAGTTTGATTGCAGAGGAGGTTCATGACGAGATTTGGTCCAAGGAGGTGGAGCCCCAGATGGATGATGTTCGTGAGCTAGCGCTCCGGTGCGGTGTTTCGAAGGTCTTCCGCCTGGTTAGGAAGAGTTTGGGATGCGACACTTCCGGCTTTAGCTTTGTAGATGTTTCCGAAGACGAGCGTTCTGGCTCGGACGACGAGTAGTAGCCTTTTATCTTTGCAGCTGTATATTTGCATTTTGTTGTTTTAGGTGGTCGTATTGTATTTTTCCTTTTGTTCAGCATTTGTCGTTGTTGCCCTTAGGCGCTGGTTGCCCCTTTTTTGTATCATTCCAGTTGTTTTGTTATGACATGATTCTTTTTATGCCATCTTAGTTATTCTCGTTTGCACGGCTCTGGTCCGTGTCTTTGTCTGCGCGGCTTTAGTCAGCGGCTTTGTTCGCGTGGCTTTAGTCCACGTCTTTGTTTGCGCGGCTCAGTTTTGCAGCTTTGTCGCGAAAGGGGGGAGGGCAGGCCCTTGCGAGGTTGCACGAGCCAGGCTCATGGCTTAGGTTGCACAGCTCAGGTCCGCGACTTAGTTTGCACGAGGGCTGTTCGTGGCTTCTTCGTGAGGGGGGCAGGCCCCCACGGTGTGAGCGAGTCAGGCTCGCAGCTTAGGTTGCACGAGGGCTACTCACGACTTCTTCGTGAGGGGGGCAGGCCCCCACGGGGTGCACGATTCAGGCTCACGGCTTAGGTTGCACGAGTGCTGCTCGCAGCTTCTTTGTGAGGGGGGCAGGCCCCCACGGGGTACGCGAGTCAGGCTCGCGGCTTAGGTTGCACGAGGGCCGCTTGCGACTTCTTCATGAGGGCGGCTGTACCCCACGGGGTGGGGGAGTTAGGCTCGCGGCTTAGGTTGCACGAGGGCTGCTCGCAGCTTCTTTGTGAGGGGGGCAGGCCCCCACGGGGTGCACGAGTCAGGCTTGCAGCTTAGGTTGTACGAGGGCTGCTTACGGCTTCTTTGTGAGGGGGCAGGCCCCCACGGGGTGCGCGAGTCAGGCTTGCGGCTTAGGTTGCATGAGGGCTGCTCGCAGATTCTTCGTGAGGGGGTAGGCCCCTACGGGGTGTGCAGGTCAGGCTCGCGACTTAGGTTGCACGAGGGGTGCTCGCGGCTTCTTCGTGAGGGGGACAGGCCCCCACGGGGAATTTGAGTGCATGAGCTTTCTGGTTTGAGTAGACAATATTTGCAGCAACATGATGCATCACTTAAGTAAAGATAACTTGCGCGGGTTCAAGCCCACATCATAGAGTTCTTTTTTGACAGAAAGAAATGCGTTACATTATTTACAAAAACATAAAGTTGGACATCATTGATAAAATCAGCGCAGGTTTTGCGCATTCCAGGTGTAGGGGGAGAGTCTTTCCTTCGGCATTGCATAGCTTGTATGTTCCTGGTTTCACCATAGCCATGACGACGAAGGGTCCTTCCCAGGTTGGAGATAGCTTGTCGCCTTACGTTCCTTTCCCAGCCGCTTCCAGAGTGCGGTGGACCAAGTCTCCCACGTTGATCGGTCTGGGCTTTACCTTGCGGTTGTAATAGCGGGCCGCGCGTTGCTGGTATGCCACAGTACGGAGAGCGGCTTCTTCGCGGGTCTCAGAAATCAAATCTAGATTGTCTCGGAGAGCGTCGTCGTTTACCTGGAGGCTAAAGTTGGAGACCCGGGGGCTTGGTACGCCGATGTCGACCGAGATAATAACTTCAGTTCCATAACAGAGATTGTACGGTGTTTCCCCAATTAGAGTCCTCTCTGTTGTCCGGTACGCCCATAGCACGTTGGGGAGCGCGTCGACCCACTCCCCCCCAGTGTCTTTAAGTCGTGCCTTTAGTCCCTTCAGAATGGTTCGGTTGGTCACCTCTACCTTCCCATTGGATTGGGGGTGCGACACTGTCGTATATCGTAACTCGATTTTTAAGTCCTCGCACAGCTTGGTGAAAGATTTCCCCATAAATTGAGTGTCATTGTCGATGATGATAATTGCTGGAATGCCAAAGCGGCAGATGGTGTTCTTCCACACGAACTGCTTTGTGTTTTCCTCAGTAATCTTGGCTAAAGGCTCTGCCTCCACCTACTTGGTAAAGTAGTCGATGACCATGATGATGAACTTCCTCTATCTCGAGGCTTGCGGTAGAGGGCCGAGGAGGTCTATTCCCCACTGAGCGAATGGCCAAGCTCCTTACAACGTGTGAAGGGAAACGAGAGGTTGACGAAGAATGTTGGCATGTAGCTGGCAACTCTTGCACATCTGGACGAAGTCTGCCGCTTCCTTTTTCATGGTTGGCCAGTAAAAACCTTGGCGCAGGATTTTTCGGGCCAAGGCCTTTCCTCCCAAATGCTCTCTGCAGACTCCTCCATGAACCTCGTGGAGGGTATACTCAGCATCAGTTTCCGTCAAAATCTCCAGGTAGGGCCCTGCGAAGGATCGTTTATATAGTTCTCCACTGATCAGCGTGAAGATGGACGCCCTCATCATGAGGCGACGGGCCTCCTTTGGGTCTTCTGGCAACCACTGGTTATCTAAGTGCTCTACCAACAGAGTGATCCATGACTCTTTAGATTCCCCGATTTGTGCCACCTCCCAAGGCCCCGAAATGCTGGGAAAGGCAATTTCTTCAACTCGACGCCTTCTTGACTGATAGAGAGAGGGAGATGTGGCCAGCTTTGACAGGGCATCTGCCCGGCTGTTCTGCTCTATAGGGATGTGGAGAATTTGGGCTTGTGGTATCTGAAGCAGGAGTGATTTCGCGAGTCAGAGGTATTGGGCAAGCTGTTCACTTTTCACCTCAAATTCTCCTTCCATTTGGGAGACGATGAGCTGGGAGTCGGAGTAGATCGTTAACCTTCTGACGTGACAGTTGATGGCGAGCCTGAGTCCTGTGATTAAGACTTCATATTCTGCTATTTTATTAGTGGCAAGAAACTTAAATCGGACTCTGTATTCTAGAGTGATGAGCTCTGGGCTTATGAGAAGTAGCCCGGCTCCAGAGCCTTCTATTCCAGAAGCTCCGTCAACGTACATAGTCCACCCTTGTGCTGGCTCTATTGGAGCGCCTTCTGGTTCTGCTAGCAGAGTATTTTCGACGATGAAGTCCGCTAAGACCTGGGATTAAATGATGGGGCGTGGCAGAAAGTGGATGTCAAATTCACCTAACTCGACCTCCCACTTAACCAGCCAGCCCGATGCCTCTGGCTTTTGAAGAATAGCACGTAGAGGTAGCTCGGTCAGAACTTTGATGGTATGGGCCTGGAAGTAGGGGCAGAGTTTCCTTGCTGAGAAAACGAGTGTCAGGGCTGTCTTATCTGCAACTGAATACCAGGTTTCAGTGTCTGAGATGATCTTACTAAGGTAGTAAATGGGGCGCTGAACCCCTCCCTCGTCTTTTACCAACATGGAGCTCAGAGCGGCCGGTGTAATAGCGAGGTACAGAAAAATAGTCTCTCCTGGGGCCGGTTTCGATAGAAGTGGCGGGGAGGCCAGGTACTGCTTCAGTGACTCGAAAGCTGATTGACATTCGTCCGTCCACCGGAAGCCTGTGGTTCTGGCTCCCCAGAGAATCTTGAAGAAGGGAAGGTATTTATCCCTGGTTTGTGCCAAGAATCGAGAGAGTGTTGTGATTCTCCCGTTCAACCGTTGCACTTCTTTAATGGATTGAGGTGGTGACATGTCTTCCAGAGCCTTAATCTTTTTGGGGTTGTCCTCTATCCCCCGCTGGGTTACCATGAACCCCAGGAATTTCCCTGAAGTTACCCCAAAGGCATATTTTGTGGGGTTAAGCCTTATGTCGTACTGTCGAAGGATCTTAAAACAGTCCTCGATATATTCCAAGTGACCTTCCCGACGGACGCTTTTAACCAGCATGTCGTCGACATATACCTCCATCGTCTTACCGATAAGGTCTTTAAAAACCATATTCATGAGTCGTTGATAAGTGGCTCCTGCATTCTTGAGCACAAAGGGAATAACTTTGTAACAGTAGATTCCTTTGTCAGTTCGGAAGGCGGTATGCTCCTCATCCGTATGATTCATTCGAATCTGGTTATACCCGGAGTATGCATCCATGAAGCTGAGGAGTTGGTGCCCGGCGGTCGAATCAACCAACTGATCAATTCTAGGGAGAGAGAAGCTGTCTTTGGGGCAAGCTTGATTAAGGTTGGTGTAATCCACGCATATCCTCCACTTTCCTGAAGATTTCTTTACTAAGATAACATTAGCCACCCAGGTTGGGTATTTTACTTCTCGGATGAATTGGGCATTGAGGAGCTTCTCTACCTCTTCTTCAATTGCGTGGAGACGTTCCAGAGCGAAGTTTCTCTTTTTCTGAATGACAGACTTGCATGTTGGCTTAATGTTAAGAGAGTGTTGAACAATGTGAGGATCTATGCCTGGCATATCTTTCGGAGCCCAGGCAAAGATATCCTTGTTCTTCTGGAGATAGGCTGTCAATTCCTCTTTCTCCCGATGCGGCAAGAGTGACCCGATCTGGATGGTGCGAGTCGGGCTCGTCGGAGAAAGGGGGACTTCGACCAGCCCTTCTATAGGCATCCCCCGTTGCAATATCGTCTCGTCGCGCAGGTCGAAGTCATTGATGTTTAACGCAGTGGCCTTGGTTGGTTGTGCTTGCTTAGAATAGCAATTCCTAGCGGCCTCCTGGTTGTCGCGCACGACTCCGACTCCTCTCGAAGTGGGGAACTCCATGGCTAGGTGAGGAATTGAAGGGATGGCCTTGAAGATGGACTGGACGGACCTCCCGAAACTAGCATTGTAGGCGGAGTTTGAATCTACCACCACGAACTAGACTTAGTGTGTCACTTGCCTTGGAAATTCCCCCATGGGAACTGGGAGGGCAATCATGCCCATTACCTGAACTGGATGGTTATTGAAGCCGTACACCGGTCTGTCTGCCGATGTCAAATATTGGTTGGAGTGCTTCATGCTCAGAAGGGTGGAGTAGAATAATACGTCGACTGAGCTTCCGTTGTCGACGAGGATTCGCTTGACATTATAACAGGGGTCTCCGACCCCGACGCTGATCACCAGAGGATCTTGGTGAGGTGTACGTAGTTCGATGAGGTCTTCGTCTCCCAAGGTTATGGTAGTGTCATGTCTGCATTTCTTGTCTTCATGGGAGCCTCCTTGCATGCCTATTGAGACGATTTGAGCTGAAAGAACGGGTGATACGGTAATGGTTTCAATATTTCCGACCATTTTCCTACCACTTGCTCCTCCCAGGAGGACGTTCTGTTGATCTCTGGGCGGCCTAGGCGGGTCTTGCTGGTCCGGCATACATCCCTGCAAAAACCTTCTGAGGAGTCCTAGGCGGACAAGGCGCTCGATTTCCTCCTTCAGGCGGGCACAGTCCTCAGTAATGTGCCCTGTAGTTCGATGGAACTCACAATACTTGGACTGATCATTTCTGGGATTATGGGTTGGCTGCTTGGGCCATTGTGGCGCTGGATCATTCTGGATGGCATGGAGCACATATGTGCATGTGGTGTTGAGGGGAGTATAATCCCTGGGTGGTTGATCCCTCTGGTGGTCCCGTCGGTGCTGCCTGTTCCGGTGCCCTTCTTGGAATCTTCCTTCTTGGTGTCGGGGGGACGGTTCCTTCTCCCTTCTACGTTTTTGGGCACCCTTGAATTGCTGGCGATGAGCTTCAATAGCTTCGTCGGCCGCGATCTGAGCCTCCGCCCGATGCGCGAGGTCAGGATAACTAGGGACAGTCTCTTTCATCAGCGCTGAGTAGAAGCCGCTAGGCCAGAGGCCTCCAAGGAATACCCCTCACAATAACTCGGGGTCAACCCCTGGAATTTGACGGGCCTCCGCAGTAAAATGGCTGAAGAAGTCCTTCATGGTTTCTCCTTCATTCTGGCGGATCACAGATAGGTGGGAGGTGTCACGAACGATCCTGCGATTGGCAATAAACTGATCGACAAACTGCCTTGTCAGTTCCGTGAAGTTGGCGACGGTTCCTGCCCTTAATGAATGGAACCACGTTCGTTCCTGGCCTTTTAGAGTGGCTGGAAATACTTGGCAGAGCAACTGGTCCGGGGCATTCTAGATCCTCATAATGGTGGTGAAGTGATTAACATGCTCAAGTGGATCGTCTGTCTCATCGAACGTCTCAATGTTCAGGAGCTTCAACCAATACGGGATTGGATGGTCGAGAATTTGTAGTGCGAAAGGGGAGCCTTGGCAAAGCAGTCGATGGGCGTGAACATTTCTTCTTCCTGCCTGGCGGTATTCTTTAACGATGACCTCTTGAATCTCTTCTAGAGTAAATCTTTCAAGCGGAGGAAGGTGGGCGTCATTGACACGGTTGTGACGATGGTGGTCTGCTCCGGCCCCTCTCTGGGTCGGGGGAGCGGATCTGGCGGCTTCGGAGTATTCTTCGGGCCCTTCCTGCCTTGAAGTAACTTCATGGGTCCTGCACTGATTCAGCTGTGGCATATGATTTGCTGGTGCTGGTGGCACCGCGGGTGCAGGAGGTGCTCCCAGGTTCTGGAGCAGGGTGAGCATTTTAGTTTGTTGCTCTTCCATCTGGCGAACACGCCCCTCCAGGGCGGTGATGGGGTCAAAAGCAGCTTCAGCCGTTAGCGGCACGTCTACCAAAGAGTGGGAGCGTGCTGGCTCGACATGTCTGCCAAGGGAGGATCCTTCAGCGGTGCGAGTGCTTCTTTTTGCCATGGTAGCAGGACTTGGAAGCGATAGGGCTGGTGATCTAATTCTTTGGAAGGATACAGGGACTCGGTTTCCCACAAACGACGCCAAAATTTTGTGGGCTAGCTCGATGCCCCAGTCGGACCGGATTCAATTGGACCGTCTTAGCTTGCGGAGCAGTCGAGCACGCACACAGTCAGAGAGAAAGAAAGGTTGACTCGGGATGTGATGACGTGGAAAAACCCCTCAATTGGGTAAAAAACCACGCGACTGGATCCGTGTCGGTCTAAATCCACTAACTGCTCGTGATTATAATGCGTTCTGAGAATCGGGGCGATAGGCCGCTCCCGTTACAACTTGGGGTGAGAGAGAAGGTCTACGGCACCCAGCGGGTAACAGGCTGCGTCGCAGGAGCGATTTGTACACTGGAATGCGTGAGATGGAGCTGGCGCTCTGAAGCTTTGAGCGCGGGTTCATCATGTGTCTTCTGGCAGGGGTCGTCTTCCTCCTTCTACTCGCTGCGGGACTTAGGCGTTTTGCTGCTGGTGGTACGTTGGTGGCTCGTGGTGGCTGTAGGATAATCCGAGGAAGGAGTCCTGCAGAGCTATCGCCTGAGGAAGAAGATGACTGGGAGCCAAAAGATGAATTATAAGGAGACCCTGAGGCTCCTTTTATAGCCTCCTAGGGAGGATCATGGCGGGCCCCACCACTATTGTAGTGGGCTAGTGGGTGGTTACCCACCAGATCGGACGGTGAGGAGAGCCCACCCTGATCGAACGGTGGGCAAGTCGCCGACGGCGGTGGGGCGGCCATGCGTCGGCGGAGGCCGGCCAAGGGGCGGCATGGACCGCGGCCAGGCCAGTGGCAGCCTGCCCTGCGGCCGCGACCAGGCCGCCGACGGCCTGGCCGGTGCCCGCGGCCAGGCCGGCGGGCGTGACCTGGCCGGTCACGGCCTGGCCAGCGGTAGGATAGCCGGTGGCAATTGGGATGGCGGCCGTGGTCTGGCCGGCCGCGGCTTGGCCAGCGGCGGGCTGGTCGACGGGTGCGGCCAGGCCGACCACGGCCTGGCTGGAGGCACCCTGGCCGCAGCCTAGCCGGCTGCTGTCCGTCCGGCGACCGCGGCGGCGACCTAGCTAGCGGTGGGCCGCGGCCTGTCCGGCGATCGCTGCCCGTCCGGAGGCAGCCTCTCCGACGGCGGCCGGTGGTGGCGGCCGACTAGTGGTTACCTCCCAATGGGGGTGGTTTTCCTAAGTGGAAGAGGTAGTGGGCCCCACCCCCATGTTTTCCTCATCATGGGAGGTGGGGTTGACTAGTCAACCCCATGATCTCCCATTTTTGGGGGGAGATCATGGGGGATCCTTCCTTATAAATGATGGTGGAACCCATCAATACACTATGAGAGAAGTTGTAACAACAAACTCTATTGTTTTTGGTGGTGATGAGGATCGGGGGCTAGCTACCCATTTCACATAGGTCCATCTCACACATGTTTGGTTTTGTGTCGAGAGGGTCAATCTTCGCACGAGGTGATGATGTATTTCCACAAAGAGTACCTATTCTTTATAGAGGTATGAAAGCCTAGGAAGTTGGGGTGTATTCATAACTTAGAAGTGGGAGCGACCAACCCACTGTCACCGTCTGGCCATGGCGGCGGGGATTGAGAAGTGAGCTCTTTCTCTTAACAAGTCAATATGTCGACATAGGGGAAAGAGATTATGACACATCATTTAGTGACAAGGAGGACAAACATACATACGCATCGTACCATATATATATTTATATATTCATGTGTGTTACCTATGCTCTCACCTTGGTCCAACATAAAATCGATGAGAGATTTTACAATATTAGAAATCCTATTTTATTAATTATTTAAGTTAATGCTCCACTTACTTGATACTCGACCACTACCAAGAAAAAAACTAGTTATTAATTATTTGTTACTGCTCCATTTACTTGATAAACGTACATATATATTGCTTCAACTATTGTGTTAAATCTCCTTACAGGTTTCCTTCCTAGTACTCGCTAGGGGGTTGGGGAGGAGCGTCAGATTTACTTGATTAGTTGTGGCTAACGTAATTTTGTACGTATCATTTTACGACCCGATGCATTTACCGACGGAGCAGGAGCAGATGGAGGACTGTAGACGTGTGCTCGTAAAAGAGGAGTTCCCTGAGCCGACCCGAGAGATTTACGAGAACTTGAGGGCACTACTCTGAGGAGAGTAAATGATGAGAGAATTTATTTACTTATTTATTTTTGGACTAGATACTATGGTTGTTGTACGAATAGGATGTTTTCTACTGCGGGACTTTATCTGCCCTTTCATGGATTTTATGTTAGAACGCATAATTAATCTAGGGTAAAACCCTAGTGCACAACGGAGATGAAGGATCGGGTATAGGAGTTTATACCTCCAGCCATTAGGGCTTTCTTTTGGACGAACGGCTTCAATCCCAAAGGTAAGCTTGCTGGAAATCGGCGGAAGCCGCCTTGCTGGAAGGCCGGTTGAAGTGGTCTTGCTGGAAGTCGGCGATGTCGAGCTCTGCTCGATCAGGGAAGAAGCGGCTACGGGATCTGGAAAGCAAGCGGCGACGAGCTTTCCAACAAGCGGCGACGGAGAGCGATGCGATGGCAGAGCTCTTGACGGTGGACAATAGCCTTGCCGGAGACGAAAACTCGGCGTGTAGCTCCGGCGGGATGGCGGCGCGAAACGGCAAAATCGGAAAGAAAACTTTGTCGCGACTTGCCACTGGGAGAGGCTCACGATTTCTAGAGGTTTGGGGGAAGATTGAACCGGATGGAAAATCATAAGTGATGGGCTTATATTTTTCCCTTAAATACCCCACATCCTGGGCCTTAAGCAAAATCCTGAACGATCGCGGCCTTCTATCCTCCCATCAAAAGGATCGTGACTAGAAACCCTGATCTAACTTAAACCACTTGTCACACTTGGACCTAGAGAGTCACATCTATATACTAATCACCCTACCAGACTCCTACGAGTTGAATCATATAGGTAATCTAACATTCTCCCACTTGATTCAAAAGGTGAGAGTGCCTCTTATCATTTAAAATAATAATCAAAAGGTTCTATAAAAGTAAAATAACTAGACTCATATGGTGATAGTGAACAACAAGGAAAAATCGTATGACCATACAAACTTACATAAAACAACAACGACACGTGGCCCAATCCTTATGTGACATCTTTATACCTGTATAGGACGTTACGACTACATGAACTGTGGCGATTGTATCTAAATGGTGGATATTTTCCTTCCACAATTACATTGTAATCCTAAAACCCTACCAAGTGCTTTATGTGGTGTCAATCCTTATGAGTGGATGATCCCACTCTTTAATGCAATATAATATCTCTATCATTATTTTAGTGTGCACAAGAGATAAAAGAAAACTGAAAATACTGCATTAATCAAAAAGGAGAGCTACAATGAAAATTCATGACCACTTAACCATCAAATGAGTCCACAAGTCTCATTCTTTCAACATAACTTTTAAACAACTTAGGTAGGATCCCCTTAGTCATGGGATCTGCTATCATGAGCAGTGCGCCTATATGCTCAATGATGATTTTGTTCTCCCTCATATTCTCTCTAACCACCAAAAACTTTATATCAATGTGCTTGCTGCGACTCCCACTTTTATTGTTCTTAGCAAAGAACATTGCTACAACATTGTCATATAGAAGCTTCATTGGCTTCGGAACTGTATCCATCACCTTAAGACCTGAAGGAAAATTCTTCAGTCATAACGCTTGCTTAGTTGCTTCATAGCATGCAATAAATTCTGCCTCCATGGCCGAGGATGCAATAAGAGTTTGTTTGGTACTCTTCCAAGCCACTGCACCACTAGCCAACATAAAAATGTAGCTAGAAGTGGATTTCCTCGAATCTTGGTAGCCTGCAAAGTCTGCATCTGTGTATCCGACCAGGTTCAGATGGTCGGACTCTCTATATGTAAGCATGTAATCTTTTGTCCCCTGGAGATATCATATTGAATCTTTCCAGAATTTTGTTGATATAGGCCTTCTGAGATAACCCCAAGATCCTTTTGGATCTATCTCTATGTATCTCAATTCCTATAACATAGGAAGCCTCCCCTAATCTTTCATATCAAAATTCTGAGAGAGAAATTATTTAGTCTCCCATATCATTCCCAAATTGTTATTTGCTAGCAAAATATCATCAACATATAGGACTAAAAACATGAATCTGCTCCCACTGACATTAATTTATATGCATTGATCCACAATATTTTCCTCGAATCCAAATGAGGTAATAACATTGTGGAACCTTATATACCATTATTCTGAGGCTTGTTTAAGCCTATATATTGATTTCTTTAGTTTGCATATAAGGTTAAGACCGTTCTCTGAAATGAAACCTTCAGGCTGACTCATGTATACTTCCTCTTCAAGTTCCCTGTTTAAGAATGTCGTTTTGACATCCATCTGATGTAGCTCCAGGTCAAAATGAGCTACGGGAGTCATGATAATACTTAGTGATCCTTCTTTGATACCGGAGAGAAGGTGTCATGGTAATTTATGCCCTTCTTTTGAAGGAACCCTTTGGCAACAAGTCTTACCTTATATCGTTCGATACCAAAGGTATCAACTTTTGTCTTGTAGACCCATTAAGAACCTACAACCCGAAAACCTTCTGGTAATTCTACTAGATCACATACTTGATTGTTTGCCATTGAGTTTAATTTATCCTTCATAGCTTCATACTATTTTTCAGAATCTATGCAGCTTCTGAAAAGGTGATGGGGTCTTGATTGAGTCCAGATATGTAGTCGGTCTCTTGCAAATATACAACGTAATCAGCTGGAATAGTCAATATTTTGTCTCTTGAATATCTTTGAAGATCTGATTGATCTAGTAGTTGTGGTGCAGTCACCACTGGTGGTGGTTCCTGAATGACTGGTTCACTAGCCACATCTTCATGAGAGCTCTGGATAGGAGGATCATTGAACTCTTCTTCATAAGTTGGGATCCGAATAGGTAGGTGTTGAGCCACAACAGGTATGAGCCCACCAGGTTCAATGCTACTACCTGAAGGTGCAGTCTTCTGCACCTTTTCTATCCTAACTTTATGAGCACATATCTCATCAGTATTAGATTCCTCAAGAAATCTGTCATTCCTTACTTCTACTACTTTAGGCGTGTGAGAGAGACAATAAAATCTATAACCCTTGGATTTTTCAGCATAGCCAATGAAAAAACCACTGACTGTCCTTGGGTCTAATTTCTTTTCATGTGGGTTGTACACCCTAACCTTTACTTGACAATCTCATATGTGCACACAATTCAAACAGGGCTTCCATCCATTCCATAACTCAAAAAGTGTTTTAGGAACTGACTTGGATGGAACCTTATTTAAGACGTACCCGACCGTTTTCAAGGCTTCACTCCACATGCGAGGAGGGAGAGATGAGACACTTGTCATGCTCCTTACCATATCCATCAAAGTACGATTCCTTCTTTTGGCTACACTATTTTGTTGTGCTGTGTCAGATATCGTATATTGAGCTATGATTCCATGTTCCTGAAGGAATCTAGCGAATGGACCAGGTCTTTGGCTTCCTTCTATAAACCTACCATAATATTCACCACCCTTATCAGATCTCACGATTTTGATACTCAAGCCAGACTGTTTCTCTACCTCTGCCTTATAGACCTTGAAAGCATCAAGTGCTTCAGATTTGTCATTTAGAAGGTATAGATACATGTATCTTGTGAAATCGTCAATGAAAGTAATGAAATACTCTTGACCATTCATACAAGTGGTGGTAAATGGTCCACATATATCAGTGTGAATTAACGTTAGTTTTAAATCGCTTCTTCTAGCTCCTTTACTGGACTTGCTAGTATGCTTTCCCTTTATGCATGCTCTGCAAGTCCCAAAATCAGTGAAATCAAGTGTCTGAATGATACCTTCCTTCACTAATCTTTTAAGGCACTCTATGGAGACGTGCCTCAATCTCCTATGCCATAAGCTAGATGAATTATTATTTTTCACATTGATATAACTACTGTTATCATGCATTGTAGTGAATGATTGTAAATAGTTTAAATCTAGATCTAAACTATATAACCCATCTGTCAATATACCTGAACCAATAGTTACTGAATCTTTAATAATCAGAAAAGAAATGTCTTTAAACTGAAAATCAAAGCCCATAGGCACTAGTCTGGATACAGATAATAAGTTTTTTTTAGAAAAACTTGGAATGTAAAAAGTTTTCTCTAGATCCAAAATGTATCTGTTCTTTAGGACGAGCCTATATGTCCCAACACCTTCAACAGAAGGCGGCATCATGTTCCCAGAATAGACGCAGAGTTCTCCTTCACTGGGTTTCCTTAGGCTTTGAAACCCCTGCATGACAGTAGAGACATGGATTGTAGAACCCGAATCAATCCACCACGTGTTATGAACATTATGAGAAGTCACAAAATTTGATTCATAACATACTAAAGATGTCATACCTCCAGTTTTAGTGAGTCATACTATGTACTTATGGCAATCCTTTTTCATGTGACCATTTTTCTTGTAGAAAAAACAAGTTGATAGCTTTGGGTTGTCTGGTTTTTTATGGAACCTGCTATCCCTTTGCCTTTATCCCTTGAGTCACCCTTAAGTTTTGAGGACTGCCCTTTCTTGTGTGACACAAGATTCACCGATTCCAATTTCTCCTGCTTCAGTCTGCCTTACTCTTGAACACACATGTTCAAAAGTTCATTCACCGACCATTTTTCCTTATGTGTCATATAAGACACCTTAATTGTGGTGTAGTCAGCAGGCAATGAAGTTAGAATAAAGTGGACCAAAGAATACTCTGAGAAGTCGACATCTAAAGCCTTCAGCTGAGTAGCTATGTCTCTCATCTCCATAATGTGCCCCTTTATGTTTTCTATTCCTTTAAGCTTCATGGAACAGACTTTGCCATTCGAGTGCTGGCCTGAGTTTTATCTGAGCTGACGAACTGTTCATCAATGACCCCCATCAGTTTTTTAGCAGTTCTGCATTCGGGGATAAATCCCCTTATGCTCTGACTGACGTGGGTCTTGATTACCATTATGCTGAGATGATTTGATCTTTCCCATCGCTCGTACAAGGTACGGTCAACTGGTGTGCTTTTCGTCGTGGGGAGAGCTGGCTCCTCAGTACGTAGAGCCAGATCTAAATCCATGCACCCTAAGGTTAGAAGCACCTTATCTTTCCATATTTTTTAGTTATCCCTGGATAAAGTGAGAATGAATTGAGTTGTGTCAATTACAGTGTTAAAAATTTCAAAGAAAAACATAAAGACACATGCTTACGATTAATTATTAAAGCAACCAAAAAATAAAGAGTAATGAGCATTATGAAAAACTTTATTTAACAATTAACTCATGTTAATTGTTAATGATAAGAATCCAGCCTCCCTTTTGGGCAAAAACTGCTATCGCATTGGATTTTATCTCACTTTATTTATATATAGCTAGGAAGGAATATACCAAGGTTAATGGAATCTCGTACATGTGGGCATAGAGACCTGTTAATCTTGGTATATGCCTCCTACTATAACCCAATTAAAATTCTACAATGTTATTTATTACTTTCTTGTGGGGACGGGTAACAAGTAACATAAGAACATAATTGCAATGTCAAAAATTAGATCGAGTGATTTAAACACACCCCATGATGTGTTCTCTGTAAATCACTTTATCGGGCTTATCAGGATGTTTTGGCTACTCCTGAGAAACTCGATAAACAATATTCTAGTTAGTGCACTGAAGATATTTGGAGCTCAAAATCAAAGAACCCTAATCCAATCACCAAACAATGCCTCCATGAACTATAACTCCGCATCGCCAAAAGCTTTATGTTGAAATGTTCCCCTCCTTTCTTTATCCTTGCACCTCCATCGTCATGGGAAAGCCAAATCTTCAACACAAGAGTACCTCCAAAAGCACATGACGCTGGCGAGTATGGTGTTCGGATTTGGGTCAAGAGTGCGAGATTGTTTGTTGCAACAAGTACATTCCAAATGGAGAATTAATATTACATAACCATGAAAAAATATTACATGTATCACATAAATTGGCAACGAACAACCACCACAATCTCTATCCACAACATTGAGCAACCAAACAAGAAAGTTACGCTGTTTTGGAGGAAATTGCCACATAGTTTTTTCAAAGAAAAAACAGCACAATTTTTGGGAAGAAATCATCTCAGAATTTTAGAAAACACGTCGCAGATTTTAGAAGAAAACTTCACAGATTTTAGAAGAAAAAACCGGATGTGAAAACCCATATATATCCCTCTGATACCAAATGTTAGAACGCATAATTAATCTAGGGTAAAACCCTAGTGCGCAACGGAGATGAAGGATCGGGTATAGGAGTTTATACCTCCAGCCATTAGGGATTTCTTTTGGACGAACGGCTTCATTCCCGAAGGTAAGCTTGCTGGAAATCGGCGGAAGCCACCTTGCTGGAAGGCCGGTTGAAGTGGTCTTGCTGGAAGCCGGCGATGCCGAGCTCCGCTCGATCAGGGAAGAAGCGGCGACGAGATCTGGAAAGCAAGCGGCGACGGGATTTCCAGCAAGCGACGATGGAGAGCGATGCGATGGCGGAGCTCTTGACGGTGGACAACAGCCTTGCCGGAGACAAAAACCCGGCATGTAGCTCCGGCGGGATGGCGACGCGGAACGGCGGAATCGGAAAGAAAACCTAGTCGCGACTTGCGACTGGGAGAGGATCACGACTTCTGGAGGTTTGGGGGAAGATTTAACCGGATGGAAAATCATAAGTGATGGGCTTATATTTTTCCCTTATATACCCCACATCCAGGGCCTTAAGCAAAACCCTGAACGAACGCGGCCGTCCATCCTCCCATCAAGAGGATCCTGACTAGAAACTCCGATCTAACTTAAACCACTTGTCACACTTGGAGCTAGAGAGTCACATTTATATACTAATCACCCTACCGGACTCCTGCGAGTTGAATCATATAGGTAATCTAACATTTTCATCTATGATTTATATTTTTTATCATGCTAAGATACCATGTGATGTAATGTTTCGCATAATTTTTATTGTTTGTGAACGTTTTAGTAATGAAGTATAGCCTCAGAAGGCGAATGTTCCGTCAATTGGGTCATGTGTCAGATAAGGGGGCGACTCTTTTTTCCAGACATGACCCTTTTTGGTGGGACGCTCTCCTTGAGCATAGGGATCTCCTTGGTTTTTAAAAGGGGCTCCTTACACCTCTCTTCTAACTTTTTTTGGGTCATTTATGAGGACCACCCCCCCCCCCCCCCCCCCCCCCCCCAAAGACACCCACCCACCGACCCAAGAGGGTATTTTTTTGTTCTGCATATTATGCTAATAATGTAAACTTAGAGGGAAGGACTTGTTAATTTTAAGAAGTAGAGGGAAAATCCCTATAATTATGCAAAGGTGCAAGATGTTTTTTTCTAGTCATTCTTTAATTTTTATAGAAAATCTGACTTTGGTCTTTGGATACTACAGAGTTCTAGCTTCCATAGAAAGAATACCGGATGCCCTGCTTCCAATGTGAGTAGAACATTATAATGGGTTTATCTTCCTTTTTAATTATAATACATGGTCACCATTAACAAATGGAATGTTCTATTGCTTATTTTCAACCCCAAAGGACCTGAAAATTATGCGTGGGAGAGGTCATTTTAACATGCTTAAGCTAAAATACATTGTTAGCCCCTTATTGATCACACATTTGAGTAATGAAAGCTATAATGTGCAATGGCAACATGCGCATGCCATTGAAATACTTAGTGATAATTTTGAATCAAATTTGAATTTGTTGAAATCAAACTGTAGTTTTTATTTTAATAATCTTTTATCATCTCGATTTTTGATATTCAACTGTATTCTCCTGAGCAGTAAATAAGGGGAAACTTTTTCTTATGCTTGATTATATTGTTGATTTAAGATTGAATGAATATTAGAAATTATAAATTCTAGAGAATTGAAAATAAAGAGGAAATTAAATTATATCAGGAGTGATAGGTATTTAGCTCCATTTATGAAAGAAAAGTGAATATTGGAACACGTAAGAGGGGGAAGGAGAAGTTAAAGGAAGATGACTCATTTTCATTCATCATATAAACTGATTTTATTATATTGTTTCAATAGATGCAAAGAAAGCAAATACATCACAGTAACATTAATTTAGAACAACATTAAATGTAGCAAGGTTTGATCTCTAGAGGTAAGGTTTTTCGATTTTAATTCCTTTTTACTGCAGACAGTAATTGTGCTGACTGGATTTTGGTTCACCGCCCCAATAGTCTTTCAGTTCAGGTAATCCAACACCGCCTCTTGAACCGAAAGTTTCCAAAAGTTTCATCTTTGCCCTAAGATTGGTGAATCGATCTCTGCTCAGGGGCTTTGTAAGTAAATCGGTAGCTTGTTTTTCAGTAGGGCAATACTCCATCATTACTTATCCTCCTTCAACTTTCTCACGGATAAAATGGTGATGGATTTCGATAAGCTTGCTCTTACCATGAAATATTGGATTTTTGGACAATGTGATTACTGAGATGCTATCACATTTAAGCAGAAATCTCATCTTCTCTCCCTCTCCCAATTCTTCTAACATCCTTTTTAGCCAGATGCCTTCACATACTGCAACGTTCATAACCATGTATTTGGCTTCTATAGTGGATAACACTACAATTTGTTGTTTTTTTGGTACTCCAGGAAATGGGGGTTGAACCATAGAAGAAGATAAATGATCTTTGTACAATCCCATATTCGCTGAGTCAGACCAGGAGGCACCGACGGTCACGATTAGGCTAGCCAGAGGAGTTCCTGCCCTAAAGAAGTTCTCGCCCACAAGAGGGGCGGGAACGTTTGCGCTTGCGCCAAGCTCCAATCTCAAAGGAGCTCTCGCCTATAAGTAGGCGAGAGCGCTTGCGCCGGGCTCTGGGTAGAAGACTCTCGGCTCAGAGCTCTCGCCGAGTGGGGCCCAGGATCTTGGGTAAAATGACCTAATTGCCCTCAGGCGAAATTACCCCTATACCCTCAGGATAAACAGCGGTATTTGGCTATTGGCAGATCAACCAAGGGCATTTCAGTAATCTCAGGTCAGCAAAGGCTATAAATAGACCCATAAGGGCTCCTTAGAAGGCAAGATTTTCATTATCTTCCAACTTCCAGTGCTTTTTGAGGAGCTCCAAGCCCAGCTTTTGGCTTTGGAGGGGAAGCTCTCAGAGATCTTCCGGGTGTGAGGTGGGACCTCTCTGCTGAGGCTTTGGGTCAGTCCAGGGACCTTTGAATCTGCTCGAGGGTTGAGGCTTGAGAGAAGTAGGTGTCCGCTGCACCCCTATTTTGAACTCCCGTTGAGGTCATTTTTGGTTTCAACAGTTCTGGTGCGGTGAGCGTGGAAGGCAGTTGATACAGGAAAGCCTTGAGTTTTGTCCCATGGCTGGAGCTGAAGGTGAAGGGTCTGGTTCTGGGGGCTCCCCCACCCGGGGAGAGGAAGCGACGAGGAAGATGCTGGATGACTTCAGGCGAGAAGTCCTGCAAACCATTAGCTTGGCCTTCTCGGCCCGAAGCGAGTGGGCCACTCCTCAGGTTCCGATTGAGTAGGTCCCGCTCTTGGGCGAGAACGCCCCTGGACAGCGCCCGAGGAAGGAGGTCCCGGCGGAGGCTGGTGAGAGGGACGTGGCCGTGCGGGAGCTCTTCCCAGGCCAGCGTCCGGGCAAGGAGGCTTTGACCGATTTGGGCGAGAAGGAGGCAGCAGTGCGAGAACTCTTCCCCGGGCACGGTCTCGCGGATCGGGCCAGCCAGCCGAGGCCGCGGAACGTGCCATCTCGCCAGGCGGAAGGCGAGAGCCCTTTCAGCGAGCTCATCATCTCAGCTCCGGTACCGGAGGGGTTCCGGGAGCCTGACATGTCCTACTACTCGGGGAAGGATGACCCTGTACAGCACGTGCAGTGGTTTGAAGATGTCGTTTCGATAAGGCAGATGATGGATACTTTCAAGTGCCGGCTATTTGCCATCACGTTGAAGGAGAAGGCTCGAGACTGGTTCCACCAGTTGCCATCAAGGTCGATCTACTGCTTTGAAGATCTGCGGAGAAGTTTCCTGTTGAGGTTCTCAACATCGAAGAGGAGGAAGAAGGAGGCGGAGTGCCTGTTTGCGGTGAGGCAGAAGCTGGATGAGACACTGGGTCACTATGTCGACCGGTTTCAGGAAGAGATCCTCTTGGTCCAGGAGGTCCCAGGGTACACGTTGATGCTCGTCTTTACCCTGGGGCTGAGGCCAGGATTCTTCAGTATGAAGTTGAAGAGAGTGCCCCCCTCTCCTTTGAGGAGCTCATGGAGAGGGCGGCAAAGGAGACAGACTTTGAGAGAGCAAACCCGGCATTCGCCAGGAAGTTGGCCAGGGTGGCAGAGGATGATGTAAAGGAACCTGCAGCGGGAAGGCAGAATGAGTCGAGGGAGCAGAGGGAGCAGAGAGAAGAAAGGAGGAGGGAAGAGCCCGGAAGGCAGGGGCAGCAGCATGGATGGGGGCCCGGGAGCCGAACAACCGGTTGGGTTGGAGGCTCCAGGAGGGTCGCCCCCAGGGCCAAGGAGGAGGCTACCAGGGGAGAGATAATCTACGGGAACCCAGGAGGTTCGACCAACCGGCGTGGAGGCAGGAGCCAAGGGGTCGAGTCCTGCCACCGCAAGAGGCCATGGAGGTAGGCAGAGGAAGAGGATCAAGGAGAGGAGTTCGAGGAGCTGGGAGAAGAGGAGGAGGAGAAGGAAGAAGGGGTAGGGTGGCGTTGCTCTTTTGTGACTTCCACCAGGAGGAAGGACACACAACGACCACCTGCCCGGAGTTCTTAGAAATGAGGGAAGCAAGAGGAGCAGGGAGGCAGGATCCGCCGATGAGGATCGTAGAAGTACAGCAGGGGGAGATGGAAGATAGATGTGAAGATCGGGTAGACGTGGGGACCCGGGGAGGAATCAGGGTGATTCATGGAGGAGTGGGGATTTAGGCAACTCGCAAGGGGAGCCTGCAAACCATGTATCGAAGGGGGGTCTCCTCTACCTCCCAGGCTCCCCCACCGGAAGAAAAAATCACCTTCTCGTCAGCGGACATGCCGGATTACGAAGATCCATTCTGTGATGCCCTGGTGATCCAGACGGCGGTGGAGAATTATATGGTCTCAAGGATACTAGTAGACAACGGGATCTCGGTAAATGTTATCTTCAAGAAGGCCTTCGATGAGATGAGGGTCGAAGGGAAGAGGATTTTAGCTTCGGATGGACCGCTGTTCGGGTTCTCCAGAGAGAGGAAAGAAGTAGAAGGAGGAGTAGGGCTGCACGTGAAGTTGGGGGGCGTGTCACGGAACTGCAGGTTCATGATCGTGGACGCCCCAAGCAGCTATAACGCCATCTTTGGGCGCCCCCTAATCAGCGTCTTTCGCTGCGTCCCCTCCTCGTTTCATCAGTGCCTCAAGTTCAACAATGGAGGGGTGCAGGTCAGGGTAAGAGGGGACCCGAATGTGGCAAGACAATGCTATGTTACGACAGTCAACACCATATCATGGATGACAGAGGCAGAGGAGTTGGAGATGGAGATGACGGCACATGAAGGGGTTGTCAGAGAAGAGGAGATGAGCCTAGAGGAGGCGAGAGAGGTGGCTGAAGAGGAAGTCAGAGGAGACGAGACTGAGGAAGAGCAGTAGGGAAGATATGTGCAGGAGGTCCAGGGGGACGAGGCGCAGGAAAGCCCAGAAGGGGCGATGGAGATGGAAGAGCAGGGAGCAGGAGGAGCTGAGGAAGAGGCCCAGAGGGGAGTTGGAGTTGAGCAGCAGCAGGAGGGGCCGGAGGAGTCTATGGAGATCGAGGAGGAGGTAGGAAGGGAAGAGTGGGAGCTGGAGGAAGAAGCAAGGGTCGGCTGGGAGCAGTCACGGCTGGAACCGGCCGAAGAAGTGGTGGAGATGGAGGTCTTCACCAGCGCAGGGCATGTGCGGAGGGTGCGGGTCAGCGGGGGCTTGAGTCCCGAGGCCCGGGAGCTACTGCGGGCCTTCATTCAAAGCAACATCAACAACTTCGCTTGGAGTGCGGCAGACATGTCGGGAATCGACGCGGACGTGGTCTGCCATCGCCTGAACCTGTACCCCCGCACTCGCCCCATACGCCAAAAGATGAGAGCCATCGCCACCAAGCTGGAGGAGCCCATCCGCGAAGAGGTCCGGAAGCTCCTGGAGGCCGGCTTCATCTCAGAGATCCAGTATCCAAGCTGGATCTCCAATGTGGTAATGGTTAAGAAAGGGGGTGGAAAATGGAGAATGTGTATTGACTTTTCTTTGTTAAATAAATCATGCCCTAAGGATTGCTACCCTCTGCCTTGGATCGACGCGATGGTTGATTCAGCCGTCGGTTTTTCTATCATGAGCTTTTTGGATGCTTTTTCAGGTTATCACCAGATCCGGATGCACCCTCCCGGTGTCAAGGACGTTTCCTTCATCACGAGGGAGGGGTGCTTCAGTTACAAAATGATGCCCTTTGGGTTGAAGAACGCAGGGGCTACCTATCAACGCATGATGGATCGGTTCTTCCGAGATCAGAGGGGGAGAAACTTGGAGGTCTATGTCGACGACCTAATGATCAAGAGCAAGTGCGTGGATTCTCGCCTAAAAGATCTAGAGGAGGCGTTTGCCACCCTGAGGAGGTTTAAGATGAGGCTGAACCCCTTGAAGTGTGTCTTCGGGGCCAGCCGCGGGAAGTTCCTTGGGCATCTCTTGACTCCGGCAGGGGTGGAGCCTAACCCGGACAAGGTAAAGGCCATCCTGGATTTAGAATCACTCCGCGATGCCAAGGAGGTCCAGCATTTGACAGGCAGGCTGGCAGGGCTGAGCATGTTCCTCTCCAGATCAGGGGATAAGTGTTCTTCGTTCTTCAAGGTGCTGAGAGGGAATCAAAGGTTTGAGTGGACCGCCGAGTGCGAAGAAGCCTTCCAAGGGCTGAAGAGACAGCTCTCTCAGGATCCTTTGCTTCAGAGCCCAAAAGAAGGGGAGGACCTGACCTTGTGCCTTGGAGTAGGAGCGGAGGCGGTGAGCTCCGTCCTAGTAAGGGAGGAAGGAAAGAAGCAACTGCCCATTTACTACGTCAGCCGAATATTGAAGAAAGCAGAGCTCTGCTACCCCATCCTCGAAAAGCTAGCTTACGCCTTGGTCATCTCTACAAGGAAACTCCGACCGTACTTTCAAGCACATTTGATTAGGGTGGTGACCGACCATCCTCTTCGCAAGATCTTTGAAGGAGTAGAGCACTCGGGGAGACTTGCTAAGTGGTCTATTGAGCTGAGCAAGTTCGACATCTCTTTCGTTCCGAGACTCTCCATCAAGGCGCAGGTAGTGGCGGACTTCCTAGCAGATTATGTTGTTGAAGTCGAAAAGGGAGACAGCAGCCACGGGAATCGTGGAAGATGATGGTCGATGGGGCCTCGGGAAAGCATTCCCTCGGGGGAGGAGTGGTGCTGATCAGCCCCCAGGGAGTCGCGATAGAACATGCGGTGGCTTACCATTTTCCAGTAACCAACAACCAAGCGGAGTATGAGGCCGTGATCACCGGCCTTCGCCTGGCGAAGGAGCTTGAGATTCAGGATGTGGAGGCCTTCACTGATTCAAAGGTAGTAGCGTCGCAGATTCGGGGAGAGTTTGAGGCTCGGGAGCCTACCCTCATAAGATACCTCTCCAAGGTAAGGGCGATCATCGGTGGGTTCCGGTCGTTCTCCATCAAACATGTTCCAAGGGAAGAAAGTATAGCCGCCGATCGACTAGTTAAGTTGGGACCTCGGGGAGGAGGGACCTTGACGGAGCTATTTCGACCGGCTATCGAGGAAGGAGAGTTGATGGTGGTGGATCGGCAACCCTCGTGGGTGGATCCATTGGTGACCTTCCTGACCACCGGTGAACTTTCAGAGGGGACCAAGGACGGAAAAAGCTTCAGGTGCAAGGCAGCTCACTACCTGATGATAGAAGGGGGTCTGCATCGTAAGATGTTGTCAGGGCTCCTAGCTAGATGTGTGACCGAAGAAGAGATCCCAAGGATCTTGGGGGAGGTGCACTCGGGCGAGTGCGACAGTCATTCTGGAGGGAGGATGTTGGAGGTAAGGGTGGTCAGATAGGGGTACTTCTAGCCCACCCTAAGGAAGGATACCGCAGAGTTTGCAAAGAGATGTAAAAAGTGTCAGCTCTGCGCCCCCCTTCAGCTCTTGGCGGCTCAAAGACTCCGAAGCATCACGGCACCGTGGTCGTTCGCCATCTGGGGGATTGATTTAGTTGGACCTTTTCCTCTGGCTAGTGGACAGAGGAGGTTCCTTTTGGCCATGGTCGATTATTTCTCAAAGTGGCTGGAGGTTAAAGCCTTGGCTAAGGTCACCTCGCAGGTCATAAGGAACTTCATCTCGGGGGAGATCATATGCAGACACGGGTTGCCTCAATCAATAGTGACAGATAACGGCCCCCAGTTTGCCAGTGAAGAGTTCATCAGCTTCTGCGCCCAATTGGGGATAGACCTCAGATTCGCCTCTGTCCACCACCCTCGGAGCAACGGCCAGGTGGAAGCGGCGAACAAAATCATTGTAAACCTACTAAAGAAAAAGGTGGAGAACTTAAAGGGAAATTGGGTGGAGCAGCTCCCCTCGGTCATGTGGGCCTTGCGAACGACCCCGAACACGGCCACCGGTGAGACCCCCTTCAAACTTTCTCATGGGTATGAGGCAGTCCTACTAGTGGAGTTCGAGGTTCGGTCCCCACGAGTCATGGCCGTGGGCGAAGGAGATGAGAAGTGGAGATTAGAGAATGAAGAGGAGTTACGCCTCTCACTAGACATGGTGGAAGAACTGTGGGACGTGGCAGCTATCAGGCAAGAAGAGATCAAGCAGCGAATGGCCAAGTATTTTGATAAGCATGTCAGGGTCAAGCAGTTCACTGAAGGGGATCTGGTGCTGAGAAAGGTTGACGCGGCAGGAAGGTCGGCTCCCGTGGGCAAGCTCAACCCGAATTGGGAAGGACCGTACATAGTGAAGAAAGCCCTCGGAACAGGAGGTTACTACCTCCAGGATGTAGATGGGAGGGCCTTAAATCACACCTGGAGCGGTGATGACCTAAAACGCTTCTACCCATGAAAGGGGGAGGATGTAACCATGTATCTCAAAAATAAGCTTATTATACTACATCAGTTGATTTTCTCTTGAACTATTGTGAAATTTTTTATAATAGGATGTAATTATGTGTTTTATGAATACCCCGAGCTCGGCTCGGCCCCAGGTATACCCGTTGCGCAGGCTCTCATCTAGCTGGCAGGTCCGAAGGCTCGCCTGTGGGGGATAGGTTTGGTTTGAGAACATCATCGGCACCCCGAGCTCGGCTAGGCCCCCGGTAGACCCGCTGCGCAATCTCTCATCTAGCTGGCAGGTCCGAAGGCTCGCTTGTGGGGGATAGGTTTGGTTTGAGAACGTCATCGACACCCCGAGCTCGGCTCGGCCCCAGGTAGACCCACTGCGCAGGCTCTCATCTAGCTAGCAGGTCCGAAGGCTCGCCTGTGGGGGATAGGTTTGGTTTGAGAACGTCATCGGCACCCCGAGCTCGGCTCGGCCCCAGGTAGACCCGCTGCGCATGCTCTCATCTAGCTGGCAGGTCCGAAGGCTCGCCTGTGAGGGATAGGTTTAGTTTGAGAACGTCATCGGCACCCCGAGCTCGGCTCGGCCCCAGGTAGACCCGCTGCGCAGGCTCTCATCTAGCTGGCAGGTCTGAAGGCTCGCCTGTGGGGGATAGATTTGGTTTGAGAAAACGTCATCGACACCCCGAGCTCGGCTCGGCCCCAGGTAGACCCGCTGCGTAGGCTTTCATCTGGCTGGCAGGTCCGAAGGCTCGCCTGTGGGGGATAGGTTTGGTTTGAGGAAATGTCATCGGCACCCCGAGCTCGGCTCGGCCCCAGGTAGACCCGCTGCGCAGGCTCTCATCTAGCTGGCAGGTCTGGAGGTTCGCCTGTGGGGGATAGGTTTCGTCTGAGAACTTCATCGGCACCCTGAGCTCGGCTCGGCCCCAGGTAGACTCGCTGTGCAGGCTCTCATCTAGCTGGCGGGTCCGAAGGCTCGCCTGTGGGGGATAGGTTAGGTTTGGGGAAACTTCATTGGCACCCCGAGCTCGGCTCGCCCCCAGGTAGATCCGCTGCGCAGGCTCTCATCTAGCTGGCAGGTCCGAAGGCTTGCCTGGGGGAGGGAAGTTTTTGATCCTAGGAGACACTCCGACTTGGATGCTCTGAGCAAGGTAAGAAACCCACCACGGAATGAGAAAGAGGTAAGGCCCCTTCAGGCAGAAGAGGCCTAGGCCAAAGGAGATCTCGACAGGAAAATCCTCGCCAAAGAGATCTCGCCAAAGGAAGCTCTCGGCGAGAAGGCTCCTGACGGTATCTTGGACGGACAGCGAGAGGTGTTGGGCGAAAGCTTCAGATAGTTTGCGAAAGCTAAAGGGCGACGACCTCGTCTAAAAGGGCCCGCAAATAATGTTCCCGGCAGACGGTATTCGGCAGAGTGAGGAAGCGAAACGTCTAAGCCCTGGGCTCTTTCGGCAGGTTCCCACATATCCATCACTAAGGGAGACTACCCTAGGGAGGCCGAGGGCCTCAGCGAAAGCGTGCTTAAGAAGCACTCGGCCACATCAATTACATCAAGCGCATTCACAATAAGAACAGGACAATAACATTTACAATGAAACATTTACAATGTATTTTATATATAATTACAAGTTTAGAGCATCTCGCTCTTTACACTAAGGCGAAAAGAAAAGAGAAAAAGGGGGCCCCTCAAGGAGACAAGCTCTACCCCTCAGAGCTCCCGCTTGAACTCCCGCTGGAGCTCTCGCCTGAGCTCTCCCCGGATGTCTCGCCACCCGCGGGAGGGGATTTCGGGACATCCGAGGGCGGGGTATCAGGCGCGCCCGGGGGCTTCGGTACAGGCTCGAAGAGCCAGGGGACAAGCTGTTGAGCGGTAATGATCTTGCCCCTCCCGTCCAGGCATCCGACATCTCGCAGCGTCTCCAAGGTCAGCTTGACAGTCGCTTGCACGTTGGCCTGGAGGAGCTTGTCGATATCGTAGACGGAGTAATAGCGGCTCTTCAACCTTTCGTCCATAGGATGGGGCGCATTCGCCTCCAGGCGCAGGATCTGGTCCCTCAGCAGGACGCTCTCGTATTGCGCCTGGGCCAGCTCCGCGCGAAGCGCCGCAGCTTGAGCAGATTCCTGTATAGCGAGAAGTTAGCATGAAAGAAAAAGAATGAAGTTGAAATCTGCAGTGGCGAGAGCTAGCTCCGTGAAAGGTCTCGCTTACCTCTTTCGCCCGGAGCGAAGACAGCTGTTGCTTGGCGTCTTCTAGCTCCTTCTTCAAGGCATCCACCTCAGCCACCGCCCCCTACCTGGCCTTGAACATATCCTGGAAGTTGCGGTCGATGGTGATGCTCCGGCGAGCACACATATGCGCAAGCTCCAGCCCGCGCATCAGAGCGCGGGTGGAGTCATAAGCCAGGAGCCTGGTGGTCATCCTGTCATAGACGCTGGCATTCTCCCGGCTGTAGAGGCCGTAGCCCAGGGAGAAGGCCTCGCTGGTGACCTCATCTCGCTCCGCCCAGCTGGGGAGAAGAGATGATATCGAGACCCTGTTGGTATCAAGGTCCCACTGAAGGAGCGGTTTGTTCTCCGCGTCAAGACACTTTGTGTCGAGACCAAAATTGTGGTGGCCCCGCGGCACCTCTCCAGGCGGAGACTGGCTAGAGGTCCCGGCAGTGGCTCCCTCGCCATTTGCTCCACTAGGGGCCTGGGGGTTCTAGGAAGGGTCCACGGCGCCACCACTGGTGGCCGCGATCACACTGACGACCTGCAGGATCTCTTCAAAAGAGCGGCCCGCAGCGAGAGGTTGAGAGGGCGGCACCACAACGGCTTTACCCTTCTCGGCGTCAGTTATCTTGGGCCTCTTGATCGGTGGGGGCAGAGGGACGCCGGGCTTTCGCTTCCCGGCGCCGATTGAAGGAGGCGGGGCCGGCTCGTCCCGGCAAGCTTGCGCCGCGGCCTTTGCGAGAGCCAGCGGGTCTTTCACGGTTGGCTCCCGGCAGCGCGAGCCTCCTCAAAGGGTTCGTGTAGGGGGATCTCACGCTCTCCTGCGAAAGCAACAACACTCAGTTCTAACCTTAAGAAGGGAATAACGAGACAAAGGCGAGACCTTACCTTCGCCCGGAGGCACGGGGAGGAGTGAATGAACATCTCATCGGAGGAAGAGGACATCGAAGTCCTTAGTTCCGAAGAACTCAAGGAGGGCACTCTCGCGCGAGCCCAAGGAGGGCGGCTTGTAGGAGGCGTCCTCATATTGAATGGGCGCGAGAGGCATGTTACCGAAATCACCAGAAACGAAAATAAACCTCTCGCCCCAGTGGTGGTGTTTGTTGGCGAGACCGATGGTCTTGAGCAGCTGCCCTGAAAAGAAGACCACCCCTCTTTTGGTGCGGAAGGTGAACAGCTTCCAGAAGATTGGAAGGCTGAACTCGATCCTCTCGGATCACATGTAGCAGATGAAAGCCACCAGAATCGCGACCGAGTTCGGATTCGGTTGAGCGGGAACCACTCCGTAATACTGGAGGGCCTGGCGCATCTCGGGCCACAGCGGGAGGCGGAAGCCCACCTCAAAGGGCTCAAGGGGGTTGGCGAGCTCCCCCTCCCCCGCGCTGTTTACCTTATCATGGTTGTCGGGGTTCCACGCGGTGAAGCCGCCGGGAACGTAGTAAGTTTGGGTCAGGTTGAACTCATCCACGGTAAGGGTGCATGAGGGAAACAGGTGCTTCTGAAAGGCTTCCACACAATTTGAACGTCCTTCGCTTCTGCCCGGCATCGTGTTGAAGTTCTAGGCGAGGTCTTTTTGAGGGAGGCGAGAGCGAGAACTGTGCGAGAATGGGAAGAGGAGGCGAAAGCAAGCGAGAGCTTTTGACAAACTGCGAAAGCGACAAGAGAAAAGAGAAGATTCGAATCGGAGAAATAAATGTAGTAGGTGGACCCTCTATTTATAGGAAGCCATGATCATCATGACTGTTTTCAAAAAGGCGGCGGGGGTACAGCCGTCACACCCTAATTCGGCGGCGCTTCGTTTTCCCGCCCAAGTTTGATAGTGACTGACAGATGGTTAACATAAGCGTTATGAGTTGACACACGACAGGTAAAATATGCGGAAGCAGAATCACTCTCGCCGAGCGAGAGCTTTGTAAAGAATAATAATAATAACAAGCAGCGTTATTACTCCCGCCAAGCAAGAGCTAAATAGAAAGTAACAACATTAATATCAAAGTTATCAGTTAAGACATGAAATTAACGGGGTACATCAGAGAAGGGGAAGGTCGGGGGTAAGGAAGGGTGAGGTCTCGCCAGTCAGTAGGGTTCCCACCGCCATCGTCCTGGCTCTCGCTGCCTGGTCCTCGGTGGCACCTGCGGGTTGAAGTAGGATGACAAGACGGTGCATCCCAGGTTGATCCGGCGAGACAAGTCTCGGATCCGCACGATGCACCTTTCGGGAGACGACCCCGCGGTAGGCGCACCTGACCGATCCGTCTCGCCGATGAAGTAATCCCGCTCCAGAGCCTCTAGCCTCTACTCCACTGACTGGCGGAATTCTCTGGACACAGAGTCGTGGGCCCGCTCCCGCCGGATAAGCTTCGACAGGACAGCAACAACCTTCTTCCCCCGTCTTTTAGCGCTCCCGGCGCTAGTCAAGATCTCCTCCATCTCGTCAAATAAGGGGAAGGGGGAACTCTCACCGTCCTCCCCCTCTCTACCTTCGTCTTATTCATCTTCTTCATCCTCTCCATCAGCTCCCGACCGCGAGCCCAGATCCCCTGACAAAAGATTTCCACGGTTAGGGCGAGAGTTAAGCGAGACCGTTATGGACATACCTCATACCTGCAGTATGGCGAGAACCCCCGGTCGACGGCAGGAGAGAAGGCCCAGCCCCCCCCCCCCTCAGTTCCAAAGAGTAGGTGGATTGGATTCCCTTTTCCCGGGGGGAAGATTGTGCGAGTGGTGATCCCGGCTTGGCCGGAAGCAGGGGGAGAGTTATCCACTCCCGCGGGACGGTTGGCATCCTGGGGAGCTGCAGAAGATTCAGCAGCCATCCCTCCCGCCGGTATGGAGGAATAAACCGCGAGGGCAGACTAATTTGCAGCCCTTGCTTCGTTTTCCCGGGTAGCGGGACCCGGCTGAGCGGAAGCTGGTGCTGTGGGAGGACAATTCAGAGTTCTGAGAGGTAAGTAAAGAGCAGGATTGGAAAAGTTGCCTGCAGTTCTCGGGTCAGGCGGAGGAGCCACCTCCGAGACCCGCGGTTGGTCCTCAAGGGGGCGAGATGATGGGTCTAAGGGTTCCCTCGGGGACCTGGCGATGTCGGGAACCGTTTCCTACGAGAAGTATCGTGTCAGCTACAAACCAACTAGTGGATTCAATGCTTAGCGAATCAGACATACCTTCTGTGGAGAGGTATCATCCGCGCGGCTTGGGGTCGGGGTAGGCGGGCTCCTATTCTCATGGGGCAGATCTCGCTGGACCGCCTTCGCCTTCTTCTTTTTCTTCTTGGGCTGAGAAGGCCCGACAACTGACGACTTTCTCGCCAACTAGAGGGCAACCAAGGCGCTATTAGCCTTGGCTCGCACCTGTGCCGCATCATACGGTCTTGGAGATCCTGCGGAAGCGGTTTGTCGGCGCGCTTGGAAGGCATCGCGTGAGAAGGCGAGAACACATGCGAAGAATGGCGATTCGAGGGCAGAATTATGGTCGTCTCTCAGCACATATTTATAGCCATCGTACGGCCCACCGAAAGATTCCCTGATATTGACACGTGCTCAGCGAATATTCATGGGTTGGATGTGTCTTTTCGAGCGCAGAGCTAACTCAAAAAGAGCGGGGATTGTGTATGTTGGGTACATTGGAAAATGTGTACCAGATTTGAAGAAGCCTCACCCTACTCAATGATATACATCAAGGTGTATTTGATGTGCTTTGAGTTTATATGTGCAGGTTAAGTAATTGCAGGAAATGCAGAAAAGTTTCTAAGTCCATGTGTCGACACCTAGAGGTGAAGTGCCGACACTTATGAAGGCTTGTGTCGACACCTAGAGAAGCTGTGTCGACACTTGGAGTAATTGTGTCGACACCAGGAAAGGCAGAGTCGACACCAGAAGAAAAGTGTCGACACATACATGCAGTGTCAACACACTGTGAAGAATTGTCAACATAATCTGTGTCGACACTTAGAGGCAGTGTCGACACTCAGAGAAGCTTTGTCGACATCAAATGTGTGGACACAAAGGAGATGTGTCGACACTCAGCAAATTTCAACACAAGAAGGCATGTGTCGACACAAAGGAGATGTGTCGACACTCAGCAAGTTTTCAACACAAGAAGGCATGTGTCGACACAAAGGAGTTGTGTCGACACACAGCAGAATTCAACTAAGTGTTAAAGAAAAAGTACTTGTGTCGACACATAGAATCACTGTCGACACATTCAACAGAAGGCTTGTGTCGACACACAGAATCAGTGTCGACACATTTCGAAGAAGCAGTGTCGAGAAGCTGTTACAACAACACAAGGAGTTCTGTCGACACCATCAAGGCTAGTGTCGACACTTAGTCTACTTGTGTCGACACTTAGTCTATTTGTGTCGACACATAATAACTATCTGTCTCGACACTTTCAGACAGTGACGGTGATTTTAAGAAGTGACTGGATGACCTAACAGCTGCCATTTCAACCGGTCCACTGCAACTGTCAGAGCTGTCAGGAGGTTGTTAGAAACCGGATCAGCCGGTCACCATGGAGAAAGCTTATATAAAGGCTTTTTATTTCAACAGGGAGTGACAATCAATCAACAGATTATTCATTGAAGATCAATAACAGATTGAAGATCTACACAGAGATCTAACAACACAAAAGAAGAAGACCTTCAACAGAAGATCTAAGAAGTTGGAGAGAGAGAGCTCCTTCTAAGGAGAACAGCTGCTGAACCAGGCTGTTAAGTAAGATTCAGATTGAGATCTGAATCTCAAGACAGAAGTTGATTGAAGATCATCTTCACAGGAGATTCAACCCTACTGAGTTCTAATCCAAGAAGCTTTGAAGAAAGCTAAGGGAGGTTGATCTCTGCCAAGTTCTTCCAAGAACTCATCAAGAAGCCAGTCAACTCATCTCTCTCTGTCAGGGTTGTGGTTAATTACTTTGTATAATCAAATTCCTGTAGGATCTTGTATAGATTTGAGTTGTAAGCCTATTTTATAAAGGATGAGTGTAGGAGACTGTGTGCTCTGAGTGTAGGTCTTGTTGAAGACTGAGGTAGGGCTTTGTGCCTGAGTTGTAGGAGACTTTGTTCTCTGAGTGTAGGTCTTGTTGAAGACTGAGTGGTAGGGCTTTTTGCCTGAGTTGTAGGAGTGGGGACACTCTGAGTTGTAGGAACCTGTTTGGGGTTCTGAGCTGTTAGATCTGAGGATCTGAGGAGAAGTGCTGAAGTTAGGCCGAATCTAGTACACTACTAGATAGGCGAAGGGGGAAAGTGGATGTACCCAAACCTTGGGGAACCACTATAAATACTGTGTGCACTCTGTGTATGTTTGTTTCTGTAGTTGCTGTGTTGTGATAGTTGTAGAATTGCATTTGCTGTACAGTTGTTTCTGCCTTAAAATTAAAAAGGAAAAGTACACCTATTCACCCCCCCTCTAAGTGGTTAGGCACTATTTCTTTCAAGTGGTATGAAAGCGAGGTTACTCAAAAAGGGACTTGACAGTCTGAGTAAGATCCTATAGACAGATTCAGAACAAACAAGATTCAAGAAAATGGGTTCTAGTGAGAATCACATAGAGCTGGGGTCCATGAAATTGCCAATATGTAGAAAAGAGATATTTGGCATATGGAAAGAGAGGGTTAGACTCTTTATGGAAGCTTCTGACCCAAGGATATATATTATAGTTAAAGAAGGCTCATATGTGCCAATGAAGATATCCATTCTGGATGCAAATTAGAAAACTCCCAAGGACTTTTTTGAAATGACTAAAGATGAAATCATTCTGGCCACTATGGACAAGAGACCCAGAATATAATTGTTAGTGCTATTGATGATGCAACATTTCAGAACTTAATTCATTGTAAAACCTCTAAAGAAATGTGGGACACATTAATAGTTTATATGGAGGGATCAGAAGAAGTAAGACAAGATAGGAAGTCCTTGTTAAATCAGGAATATGAAAGCTTCAGACAAGGAAAGTCTGATGGCATTACAGAATGTTACAAGAAGTTCTATAGGATTGTTAATGAGTTGATGTCCTATGGAAGAGAATTCAGCAACTATAAGCTGAATGACAAGTTCTTAAGATCTCTGACTAAGGACTGAGACACCAAGATTTGTGTCATTAGGGAAGTGGCCAAACTAGCTGACATACCTCCTCCAACTTTGTTTGGAAAATTGCTATCTTATGAGATGCAGTTAATGGCTAGAAAGGAGGAAGAGAAGACTACTAGAGTGGAGCACAAGGAAAGATCTGTGGCCTTCAAGACTGAAGCCACTAGGAAGTATAGAAGCAAGTCTCCATCTCCACCTCAAATAGTTACTGAGGCTGTGACAGATAATTCAGAAAGCAAGAATTCAGATAGCAGTGAAAGTGATGAAGACTTTGCTGCTTTTACTAGGCATTTTCAAAAGTTTCTGAAGAAGAAGCAGTGGAGGTCTAAGCCTTCCACTTCTCAGCCAAAAGATGACTACTATCAGAAAAGAAAGTCATCAAGGAATGACAGAAGCAGGTCCAAGCCAAGCAAAGCTACATCTTCAAAGATTGTGTGTTATTGCTGCAATAGACAGGGACATGTAGTGGCTGACTGTCCTGAAAAGAGGAAGGAGTCAGCTGACAAACAGAAGACTCAGTTTAATGGCAAAAAGGAAAAGTCCTTTGTTGCTAAGAAAGATAAAAGTCTGACTGATCAGTTATCTTCAGAAATAGAATCAGAAGCTGAAGCCTACATTGGATTATTTGCTGAAGAGGAAGAAGATGAGTTCATGCAGCTAATGAACTCAATTTATGAGCATGAGGACCATCAGTGCAAGGGACTGATGACTTTATCTGAAGGAGACAAGATCCAGGATCAGCCTGGACCAAGTAAGGTACAAAGTTGTTCTTCTAGTTTAATTTATAGTACTGAGTCAGAATCAGATACATCTGCATCAAGTGATGCGGGTCAGTCTAAATCAGAAGGTGATATTCATCAGTTAATTGATGAATATAGGGACTTGTTGCAGGCCTTGAAGAAAAGCAAAACCTTGGTCAAAACTCAGGCAAAGGAGATTGCTAGTCTTAAATTGGCCGCTGCTGATTCAGACAAGTTGTTAGATCAGAAACTGAATGAAATAGCCAGACTGAAGAACATTACTGTTATTCAGATGGGTACTATTACATTTAAGAATGATCAGATCAGAAATCTGGAGATTAGACTTCAGAAAGAGAGAGAGAGATAGTTGCAAGTTTTTCTAAACCTAAATCTGTTTACCCTTGATAGATGAGTTTATACCACAAAAGGGTAAGACTGGATTGGGGTTTAAAAAACCTGCCTGGACTGCTAGGTCCAAATCTAACGGTAAAGCCCCAGCACAAAACATAAAGCCTGTTGTAGATACTTCAGCCAGGGTAGTACCTAAACAAAGGTATAACAGTTTGAGTACTGGTGTTGTGGCAAGATATGTCACTTTGCCTTAGATTGTTGGCACAATTCAAGTGTCAAGGAGAGTAGCAAACTGCCTGCTAGAAGAGCTACATGTAGTTTTATCAAAAGTCAGACTAACCTGCACCAAGGACCCAAGAGTTATTTGGGTTCTAAGGTTAAGTAATCTGTTTTGCAGGTGAGTCCAATTGGTCATGTCCCTATATGGTACTTGGACAGTGGATGTTCCAGGCACATGACTGGAACTAGGGGTTGCTGAAGGACTATACACCTATCAAGGATGACCCTAAAGTTACCTTTGTTGGTTCAGAAAAAGGAATCATCAAAGGCTTTGGTAACATTTCTAGTAACCTGATTACAATTACTAAAGTGGCTTATGTAAAGGGTTTGAAACATAACCTCATTAGCATAAGTCAGCTGAGTGATTTAGGATATGACATCTCATTTGTCAAGAATGGTTGTCATATCAAAAGGTCAAGTGATCAAAAGATCATTCTGACAAGATATAGGAAGAGAAATGTCTATTGTCTTGACTTTGTATGTGAGAACAATGTTTCTCCTATTTGTCTTGTAGCTGATGAGAAAGTCTCACATTGTGTTAAATGGCACAAGAGGCTGGCTCATCTTAACTATAAGACAATTGGTCAACTCTCTAGCAAATAGTTAGTGAGGAATGGTCCTCAAGTTAAGTGTATAAAGGATAGGATATGCTCAGCTTGTCAAAAAGGCAAGCAGACCAAATCCACCTTTCATAGCCTTGAGAACAAGGATTATGTGAGGTGTCTATACCTCTTACATATGGATCTTTTTGGTCCTATGCCAGTTCACAGCCTAGGTAGGAATGTCTACACATTTGTGGTTGTAGATGACTATTCAAGATATTTCTGGGTGTTCTTCCTAAGACAAAAATCTGAAACCCCAAGTATCTTATATAGTTTTGTTAAACAATTTCAGAATGAATTAGACAGTACAGTGGTCAAAATCAGAAGTGACCATGGTACTGAATTTCAGTCTGAAAGTATGACAAAACTATGTGAAGAGTTTGAGATTTTTCAGGAATTTTCCTCACCAAGAACACCTCAGCAAAATGGTATTGCTGAAAGGAAGAATAGAACCTTGATAGAGGCTGATAAAACCCTATTGAGTGACACTTCTCTCCCAGAATATTTCTGGGCTGAGGCAGTAAATACTGCTTGTCATGTGATCAATAGGGCTACTATCACCAAGAGCCACAAGAAGACCCCCTATGAGACTGTGAAGGGCAAAAAACCAAATTTATCCTATTTCAGGATCTTTGGTTGCAAGTGCTATATACTTAACAATGGAAAGTCTTATCTAACCAAGTTTGCTGCCAAATCCCAAGAGGGGATCTTTGTTGGGTACAGCAAAAATAGTAAGGCTTATAGGGTCTACAACTTGATTACTCAAGTTGTAGAAGAGTCTGTATATGTAGTTTTTGAAGAAGCAAGACTCATTAACTGTGAATTGCCAAGTAGTATTTGCAGCTCTACAGGTGTAACTGAGAGGATAGACAAAATTACCATAACAGAAGGTTCTTCTGCAAGTCAGCAAGTGGAAAATGGTGGCTGCTGTCCAGGGGGAGTACAAGACTCTCTAGATTTAGAAGAAGACCAAGAGGTGCAGCTAAATGAAGAGACTGAAGGTGTACAACCTGAAGACAGGATGCCTCCAGCAAATAGACACTTAAAGGATCATCCAGCCAATCAAATAATTGGAGATCCCAGACAAGGAGTTCAAACAAGAAGCAGGAATCTGAGTACAGTTCTTTACTCCAGTTTCCTATCACAAGTGGAACCAAAGAAGTTTGAAGAAGCAGTTCTAGACCCACATTGGATTGAGGCCACGCAAGAGGAGCTGAACCAGTTCAGGAGGTGCAAAGTCTGGAAGCTTGTTCCTAAACCCAAAGACCACAATATCATTGGAACAAAGTGGATCTTTAGGAATAAATTGGATGAGAATGGAATTATCATAAAGAATAAAGCTAGACTTGTTGCAAAGGGATATAGGCAGGAAGAAGGTATTGATTTTGATCAAACCTATGCACCAGTAGCAAGACTGGAGGCAATCAGGATGTTCCTTGCCTATGCAACATATCAAGGGTTTAAGGTATATCAAATGGATGTAAAGTCAGCTTTTCTGAATGGAAATCTGAAGGACGAAGTCTATGTAGAGCAGCCATCAGGTTTTGTTGATTCTTTTAAATCTAATTATGTATATAGACTTAGGAAGGCTTTGTATGGGTTAAAACAAGCCCCAAGGGCTTGGTATGAAACCCTGTCTAGTTTCCTCATTGAGAACAAATTCTCAAGGGGGAAAATAGACAAGACTCTATTCCTTAGGGAATCTAAAGGCAAGATTATCTTAGTCCAAATATATGTAGATGACATAATATTTGGGTCTACAGAAAGTAGTCTTTGCAGAAAGTTTGCAAAACTTATGCAAGGACAATTTGAAATGAGCAGTATGGGGGAACTTAAGTTCTTCTTGGGTCTCCAACTTAGACAGACTGAAGATGGCTTGTCCATATGCTAGTCTAAGTTCACCCTAGAGTTGATAAAAAAGTATGGTATGGAATCATCCACTACCATGAAAACTCCTATGGGTTCAAGCATGTCTCTAAGCAAAGATGATGCAGGGAAACCTGTAGATGAAACTTTGTATAGAGGGATAGTTGGCTCCCTACTGTATTTGACTGCTAGTAGACTAGATATCATGTATGCTACATGTGTCTGTGCTAGGTACCAAGCATGCCCTAAAGAATCTCATCTGACAGCAGTCAAAAGGATTTTGAGATATCTTAAGGGCACACCTTATCTAGGCCTTCGGTACCCTAGGAATGGAGATTTTGTACTGACAGGTTATTCAGATGCAGATTTTGCAGGCTGCAAGAAAGATAGGAAGAGTACTACAGGAACCTGTCAATTTCTAGGTGGAAGGCTGGTGTCATAGAGAAGTAAGAAGCAGACCAGTGTGGTTATCTCCACAGCTGAGTCAGAATATGTGGCAGCAGGAAGTTGTTGTGCACAACTTTTGTGGATTCAACACCAGCTAGAAGACTATGGTATTCAAGTAAGTAGAACACCTTTATTTTGTGATTCTACAAGTGTCATTTCTATTGCAAATAATCCTGTCTCCCATAGTAGGACTAAGCACATAGAAATTAAATATCATTTTCTTAGAGAACATGTAGAAAAAGGAGACATTTCACTAGAATATGTTAAGACAGATAGTCAGATAGCTGATATGTTTACTAAGCCACTAGATGAAACCAAATTCAATAATTTTAAAATTGAATTAGGAATGTTAAACTTAGAATAGTTTAAAAAATTGGCTAAGTAAAATAGTGTCGACACACAGAGTTGTCTGTGTCGACACATAGAAGTGGTGTCGACATTTCAGAGAAATGGTATCGACACATCTAGACAGTCAGTGTCGACACTTCAGAGAATTAGTGTCGACACATCCAGAGTAGGTGTCGACACATCCAGGGTGTTGTCGACACTTAGGATTTACACAGACTTCGTCGAGTAGAGTTTCGACTAATCGTCGAGCTGAGATATATAAGTGTCGACACATATATTCTGTCGACTATATTTGTGTCGACACATAGTTGTCGAGACATTAAAAGTAAGTGTCGACACTTTTCAACAGTGTCGACACATTTCAAGTATTTTGACGCGTCTTTTCACCTTCGATTTTAGAAAGGTATAAATAGGTCTTCACCATTATTTGTCGACACGCTCACCATAGTTTCGAGACCAAACTTGTGTGTTGACATCTCTCTTCTCTAAATTCAAAATTTCTCCAAACCCTAATGGCGCCCAAGCTAGAAGAGAACATCAATGAAGGTTATGAGCTCGTCCGACACGCCTTTGACGACGCGGAACCAGAAATCCAAGGTGTGGTAACCCTAGTTGCAGAGACTGGGTTAGAGTATCTTGTTTCATAACCAATCAAGATTTGGAAGAAGGAGGTCCTTGAATTCTTTAGTGCAGCTACACTTGATGAAACTGGACTCAAGATTAAGTCCACAGTCCATGGGGCAAAAGTAAAAATCACCCAGAAAAGTCTAAGAAAGATTCTACATCTACCTAAAACTAAAGAAGAGGAAGATGTACCTGCATCAAAGACAAGGGAGGCACTGCAATAGTGTGGACTTGATTCAAACATGAAGATTGGATCAGTCTTTAATAGGAAAGGCATGAACATGTAGGGCAAGTTCTTGTCTGAAATAGTAGGTAAAGTAATTCTGAGCAAGCTAGGTGGGCATGATAGAATATCAGCTCACATGTTCAGTTTAATGACAAGGATAATTTTCCAACTTAAAACTGATTGGTCAGCAGTAATGTTTGATAAGATAAAGAAAAGTCTGAAGAAGCCCAATCTGGATAGGATTATGAGTTTATACTTAGCTGGAAGTATTCCAGAAGTGATGAACCAAGCTGCAGGTTCTAAGATAAACCATATGAGGAGAATGGATGTTAAAATTATCTCAAGGTGGGATATAGTGTTAACCAAGGAAATGCCTACTCCTGAAAAGGAAGTTTCTCATCAAAAGAAGAAGAAGAAAGCCATTATGGCTCCTGAATCCTCAAGTAGCTCAAAAGAGCAGGTAGTTTTTAGTTCTGATGATGGAGAGGGTGGAAATGCTGGACAGTCACCAGTAAGACCTGAAGATGCACAGAGGCAGGGGGAGCTACCATCTGCTAGCCCCATTCACCTGGATCCACTCCAGGGGGAGCCTCAACATGTGGATGAGCCAACTCACTTAGATAGTGAAAGGGCAACCCAAATAATTCTTGAGGTAATCAATGAAGTTAATCAATCTTTTTTCAATATTGAGGATGAATTATTGACTGCATCATTACTTGATGTTGATCAGCACACTCAGATACATAGTCAACCAGAAGATGTTGTCATGGAAGACACATCAGTTGCAGCAAATGCTCCTGAGATAAGAGACTCTCCAGACCATACTCAACCGGAGTTTACACTAGAAGAGTTGTTCCCTGATTTATTACAGACTGATTTTCAGGGAGAGAGAGCAGCTTTTGAGGGGGAGCAGGTAGACCTTGAGGGGGAGCATGTAAGATCACAGGAGGAGACTGCTAGAAAAGAGACTGAGGAGCTACTAAGAGCAGAGAAGGAATTGCCACCTACTCCACAGGATAGAGTAGACATTGCTAGTACTTCTGCTTCTGAAGATGAAGAGGCTGCTAGAGCCAAGAAAAGAAAGCTACAGGTTTTCAAAAGGAGAAGCTAGACCTATAAGAAAGCACTGCAAACCATTGTTCCACAGCCTGCCCTAACTGCTGATTATAGTTCATTGATGGTGGCTTTGCAGATCAAGCTAGATGAGCAAAGGAAGGCTTTACAAACTTATATGGATGAAGGACATAAATCCCTTCAATTTGATCTGGCTCAAGATATCAAATCTATAAGATTTGAAGTTAATCAAACTAAGAAAGAAATGACTGATTGTTTCCATAAAGGAGGCAATGCAGTGGTATATCTGGCTACTCATCAAGAGAAGATAAAGCCACAGGTTGATGATATGGCAGTGAAACAAGGATATATCCTGGAAAACCAGATTAGAATGAATGACAATTTAACTGAATCACATAATGTGATAGTAACTGAAATGTAGAATATTGCAGCTGCTCAGACTACAGCAAGGACTACTGCCAAGGCTGAGTTTGACAAGCACTTACAAGAAAGCCTCACTGCTGTTAAAACTGCCATTGAAGATTCTCAAAAGGTTTTCACTGAAAAGCTCCAAAGGTTAAAACCTTTTTATAAAGATGATGTTAACTATCTGAATGCTCAGATCAGGTTTCAGAAGGATGATCTTAGGGATCATATAGAAAGAGAAGTCATAAAGTGGGAGAGGGTATTAGTCAAAGCAGGCTCTGACCATGCTAAATGGATTTCAAACAGCATCAGAGCTACCCTTGGATATCCACCCTTGTGTGATGATGATAATGTAGAAGAATCTGAGACAAATCCTGCCTATTTTGGAGGTGAGTCAGCTGAAGTTGCACAAGTAATCTACCCTCCAGCTGATTTTGAGATGATACATCAGGAGGTACAATCTATGTATAGCCCTCCTGAGGGTAATCAGAATATTATTTTTGAGAAAGTAGTACAACCTGTGCCAGAGGCAGTATTAAAGGAGCAAGAAGCTCAATTATATAAGAAGAGGTTTAGAGAACAGGCAGAGTTAAGGCTTGATTTTGAACAGTGGAGCCCAACTTCTAGGAATATCATATTGACTGCTTGTAAGGCTGCAAAGGATAATTTCCTAGAGAGGGGCAAATGGTACTCTGACCAAGAATGGAGAAAACATGAAGCTAGGCAAGAGGCCATTGTACAGTACTGAAGAAAGGCTAAACTAGGGAAGCTACCTCCTAATGCACAGGAGCCTAGCAAGTATTTCCCTAAGCCTTATCATTATTTTGAGAGACAGAAGATAAGGGCTGAAGAACAGAAGAAGAAAGATCTTAAGGGAAAGAAGCCTGCTGATGACAATGATGCTCCAGTTCAAGCCAAGATTCAATCTGGGAAGGGCATTGTTATCAAGGAGCCAGAGCAGCCATAGGATAGAATTTTCTTAATTTTACAACTTTGTAATCATTTGCATTAAACTCCATGTAAACTTTTGATTAATAAAACTTTTGGAAGTTGTAACAAAATAATGTTTAATGTTCAATCTATTATATTGTTATTCTGAGATAATTGTTTATACATGTTTGATTATACATGTTTAGTTTTTACCCTGTCATATAATACTGTTATACATCATATTGAGTATTTGTTATGAATGATGTATATCATTGACTAAGGGTTATGACTTCTCCAAATAGGGGGAGATTGTTGGGTATATTGGAAAATGTGTACCAGATTTGAAGAAGCCTCACCCTACTCAATGATATACATCAAGGTGTATTTGATGTGCTTTGAGTTTATATGTGCAGGTTAAGTAATTACAGGAAATGCAGAAAAGTTTCTAAGTCCATGTGTCGACACCTAGAGGTGAAGTGTCGACACTTATGAAGGCTTGTGTCGACACCTAGAGAAGCTGTGTCGACACTTGGAGTAATTGTGTCGACACCAGGAAAGGCAGAGTCGACACCAGAAGAAAAGTGTCGACACATACAGGCAGTGTCCACACACTGTGAAGAATTGTCAACATAATCTGTGTCGACACTTAGAGGCAGTGTCGACACTCAGAGAAGCTTTGTCGACATTAAATGTGTCGACACAAATGAGATGTGTCGACACTCAGCAAGTTTCAACACAAGAAGGCATGTGTCGACACAAAGGATATGTGTCGACACTCAGCAAGTTTTCAACACAAAAAGGCATGTGTCGACACAAAGGAGTTGTGTCGACACACAGCAGAATTCAACTAAGTGTTAAAGAAGAAGTACTTGTGTCGACACACAAAATCAGTGTCGACACATTCAACAGAAGGCTTGTGTCGACACACAGAATCAGTGTCGACACACAGAATCAGTGTCGAGAAGCTGTTACAACAACACAAGGAGTTCTGTTGACATCATCAAGGCTAGTGTCGACACTTAGTCTACTTGTGTTGACACTTAGTCTATTTGTGTTGACACTTAGTCTATTTGTGTCGACACATAATAACTATCTGTCTCGACACTTTCAGACAGTGATAGTGATTTCAAGAAGTGACTGGATGACCTGACAGCTACCATTTCAACCGGTCAACTGCAACTGTCAGAGCTGTCAGGAGGTTGTTAGAAACCGGATTAGCCAGTCACCATGGAGAAAGCTTATATAAAGGCTTTTCTTTCAATAGGGAGTGACAATCAATCAACAGATTATTCATTGAAGATCTACACAGAGATCTAACAACACAAAAGAAGAAGACCTTCGACAGAAGATCTAAGAAGTTAGAGAGAGAGAGCTCCTTCTAAGGAGAACAGCTGCTGAACCAGGCTGCTAAGTAAGATTCAGATTGAGATCTGAATCTCAAGATAGAAGTTGATTGAAGATCATCTTCACAGGAGATTCAACCCTACTGAGTTCTAATTCAAGAAGCTTTGAAGAAAGCTAAGGGAGGTTGATCTCTGCCAAGTTCTTCCAAGAACTCATCAAGAAGCCAGTTAACTCATCTCTCTCTGTCAGGGTTGTGGTTAATTACTTTGTATAATCAAATTCCTGTAGGATCTTGTATAGATCTGAGATGTAAGCCTATTTTATAAAGGCTGAGTGTAGGAGACTGTGTGCTCTGAGTGTAGGTCTTGTTGAAGACTGAGGTAAGGCTTTGTGCCTGAGTTGTAGGATACTTTGTTCTCTGAGTGTAGGTCTTGTTGAAGACTGAGTGGTAGGGCTTTTTGCCTGAGTTGTAGGAGTGGGGACACTCTGAGTTGTAGGAACCTGTTTGGGGTTATGAGCTGTAAGATCTGAGGATCTGAGGAGAAGTGCTGAAGTTAGGCCGAATCTAGTACACTACAAGATAGGCGAAGGGGGAAGTGGATGTACCCAGACCTTGTGGAACCACTATAAATACTATGTGCACTCTGTGTATGTTTGTTTCTGTAGTTGCTGTGTTGTGATAGTTGTAGAATTGCATTTGCTGTACAGTTGTTTCTGCCTTAAAATTTAAAAGGAAAAGTACACCTATTCACCCCCCCCCCCCCACTCTAGGTGGTTAGGCACTATTTCTTTCAGTATACAACCCCATATTCGCTGAGTCAGACCAGGAGGCACCGACGGTGGTCACGATTAGGCTAGCCAGAGGAGTTCCCGCCCTAAAGAAGTTCTCGCCCATAAGAGGGGCGGGAACGTTTGCGCTTGCGCCAAGCTCCAATCTCAAAGGAGCTCTCGCCTATAAATAGGCGAGAACGCTTGCGCCGGGCTCTGGGCAGAAGACTCTCGGCTCAGAGCTCTCGCCGAGTGGGGCCCAGGACCTTGGGTAAAATGACCTAATTGCCCTCAGGCGAAATTACCCATATACCCTTAGGATAAATAGCGGGATTTAGCTATTGGCAGATCAACCAAGGGCATTTCAGTAATCTCAGGTCAGCAAAGGCTATCAATAGACCCATAAGGGCTCCTTAGAAGGCAAGCTTTTCATTATCTTCCAACTTCCAGTGCTTTCTGAGGAGCTCCAAGCCCAGCTTTTGGCTTTGGATGGAAAGCTCTCAGAGATCTTCCGGGTGTGAGGTGGGAACTCCCTACTGAGGCTTTGGGTCAGTCTATGGACCTTTGAATCTGTTCGAGGGTTGAGGCTTGAGAGAAGTAGGTGTCGGCTGCACCCCTATTTTGGACTCCCGTTGAGGTCATTTTTGGCTTCAACAATCTTGTGCTCCTTCTAGCATCAATTGATCCTCCCCAGTCTGCGTCGCAATAGCCGATAAGAATGAGAGATGGATATTTTATGTATAAAAGGCCAAGATCCTCTGTCCCTTTGATGTATCGAAGTATCCTCTTTGTAGAATTCAGATGACTTCGAGATACCATGTTGACTGCATATTCAAGCTCAGGTCTGGTGTTTGTTAGATATATCAGGGATCCGACCAGACTTATGTAGTTCTCTTCATCGACCTTCTCGATCTTCTCCTTTTAGTTTGTTGAGCTTCTCACTGATACTGGTTGGTGTTATGGTGGAATTACAATTGTCCATCTGATATTTCTTCAGCAAATCAAACACATATTTTTGCTGGGAGATAAAGATTGAACCTGGAGATTGTTTGATCTACATCCCAAGAAAAAAATTTAGCAAGACTAAGTTGGTCATCTCATACTTCCCTTTCATCTTCATTTTAAAGCTTTCTATTGCCGCTTGAGATGCCTCTGTCATAATTAAATCATCCCCATAAGATAAACAAATATTTTAGAATTGTTATATTCGGTTTTGATGAAAAGAGAGGGCTCAAGCTTGTTGGTGACAAATACATCCTTATTAAAGAAGGAAGATATGTTTTTGTGGCAGGCTTGAGGTGCCTGTTTAAGGCCATAAATGGCCTTGTGCAATTTGTAGATTTTGTTCTCTTCTCCCTTCTTCAGGTAGTCCTCTGGTTGTTCAACGTATACCTCCTTAGTGAGAATCTCATTGAGAAATGTGGATTTAACATCAAGTTAATATATGGGACAGCTTTTCTGAGCAGCAATGGCAAGCAAGAGTCAAATGGTATCTAAACGAGCCACAAGCATGGAGGTTTCATCAAAGTCCTTGTCAAAGCGCTAGTTTTATCTTTTGGCTATGACTCTGGCTTTATACTTAATAATCTCCCCTGCTTCATCAACCTTTATCTTATACACCCATTGTACTCTAATAACGGTTTTACCATGTGGCCATGGAACCCAGTGTTGGGAATATTGTCCTCAATATTCCAAGATTTGAAGAAGAAACAACACCTACCATGTAAAGTGCATATTGTATTTGATGGCATGTCTATTTCATAATCATGCAGGTTATATTTTGTTGTCCTAAAACATGTTTAGAGTAGTGATGAGATCAGTATTTATGGTTCTCTACTATGCTGTTGAGATCAGTACTTGATTCTACACCATACCATTGAGATCGTGGAGCACCTCAAGTCAAAAATCATGAAAAAGATGTAGAAAAGAGTAGTTCTCAGCGCAAAGGTCGATACTGTTGATAATGAAGTTTTTTGTTCAACGATATCGTGAAGATGAGAATAAATGTTACTGTTGAGCCCGTACAGATTAGCGGGATTCAAAATTGGCACTTGCGGGTAATGTATGGATAGAGCATTCTATTCTCGTCCATACCATTGACAAGACACTTCCTGAGGCCATTGATGAAAGTCAATGGTATAAAAGGATAAGTTAGGTGAAAGATATAGTACCTAAACACCTAGAGGGGGGGGGGGGTGAATAGGTGACCAAATTCTTTTTAACTTTTTATGGCAGCAATCAGTTTTTAACACAGATTTATATCTACTATTGCACAGCAATCACACAGCATTCACAGCAAACCACAGCACACAGAAGACACACAGTTTTATAGTGGTTCCCCAAGGTTTGGGTACATCCACTTTCCCCCTTCGCCTATCTAGCAGTGTACTAGATTCGGCACAACTTCTCCACTATCTCAGAACCCAAAACAGGTTCCTACACCTCAGGCCCAAGGCCCTACAACTCAGCTTCTTCACAAATCCTACACTCAGCCACAAAGGCCTACAGTCAGCCACCAAGGCCTACACTCAGCCACCAAGGCCTACACTCAGAGATTTCAATCTCCTACACTCAGGCTCTCAAGCCCTACACTCAGCCTTTATAATTATAGGCTTACAAGACTCAGATCCAAAGGATCCTACAAGATAAAATGAATACAAAATTGTGACTCAACAACTCAGAGAAAAGAGAGAGAAGAGTTGTGAGTTTCTTGATGAGTTCTTGGAAGAACTCAGCTGAAATCAATCTGACTTAGCTTTCTTCAAAGCTTCTTGAAAGTAGAACTCAATAAGATTGACTCCTTCTGCAGTTGATCCTTGATCTCTGCTACTAAGATCAGAGTGAATCTGAACCCTTCTTCTCAGCCTGGTTCCAGCGGCTGATTTCTTGGATGGAGCTCTCTCTCTCCAACTTCTTAGATCTTCACTTGATAGCTAGATCTTCTTTTAATCTGAACTTGGACTTGTGTTCAATCAATCTCTTCAACAACAGTTTTTGTAGACTGTATAAGCCTATTTATAGGCATTCTTCATGGTAACCGGCTGGTCTGGTCCATAACTGAATTCTGACAATTCTGACAGGTGCTGTAGACCGGCTGGAATGGCAGCTGTCAAGTCATCAAGTCAGTTCTTGAAAATTCTGTAACTGTCTAGAAGTGTCGAGACTATCTGTCTTTAAGTGTCGACACTTATAGACCAAGTATCGACACAAGTTGTTTAAGTGTCGACACTAGTCTACAAGGTGTCGACACAACTCCTTGTGTTGTAGATTTTATATCTCGACACTACTTCTTCTTCATGTGTCGACACTGAAATTGAGTGTCGACACAAGTACTTGTACTTCAGTATTTTGCTGAATTCTTCTAAGTGTCGACACAACACCTTTGTGTCGACACATCTTCATGTGTTGAATCTGTTAAGTGTCGACACTGCTTCTTGGTGTCGACACATGTCTTCAGTGTTGATACTTGCTGAGTGTCGACACATTGCTCTGGGTGTCGACACATTGCTCTGGGTGTCGACACATTCTTCTTCTGTCGAGACTCTGGCTAAGTGTCGACACATTCCCTTAGTGTCGACACTTGTACTTAGAATATTTTTGTTGATCTTTGCTGATCTTTACTAAGTGTCGACACAGCTCCTTGTGTCGACACTTTCTTCAAGTGTTGAGTATTCAGCTGAGTGTCGACACATTGTTCTGGGTGTCGACACTTACTTCCAGTGTTGACTCTTCTGCTGAGTGTCGACACATTGTTCTGGGTGTCGACACTTGTACTTAGTCTCTGCTGACTTTTGCTGAGTGTCGACACAGCCTCCAAGTGTCGACACTTTCTGGTGTAGACACAGTTTCACTTGGTGTCGACACAACTGCTATGTGTCGACACTGCTTTACTGCACTTTTCTTCACTGAGTGTCGACACAGCTCCTTGTGTCGACACTTTCTGTCTGGTGTCGACTCAGCATCCCTGGTGTCGACACAATGACTCCAAGTGTCGACACTGCTTGCCTGGGTGTCGACACAAGTCTTCTTAAGTGTCGACACTTTCTCTCTGAGTGTCAACACATGGACTTAGAAACTTTTTCTTCTTTCCTGCAAATACTTAGCCTGCACAAGTAAACTCAAAAACACATCAAATACATTTTGATGTATCATTGAGTTGGGTGAGGCTTCTTCAAATCAGGTACATTTGAACCAATGTACCCAACAATCTCCCCCTATTTGGAGAAGTCATAACCCTTAGTCAATGATATACACCATTCATAATAAAATTACAAAATGATGTAAAGCAGGATTATATATAGCAGGGCAATCATAAAATGTATCAATTAAACATGTATACATAGCCATCATCACAGAACAAATATGAAATAGATTTAACATATAACACATTGTTCTAATATCTGTCATATTCATTTCAAAAGTTTACAGAATGTTTTACATCAAAAAGATTACATAGTAAACTTTAAGAAAATTCTAATTCTATTTCTGTTCAGGCTCCTTGATCACTATTCCTTTTCCAGCTTGAACTTTGGCTTGAATAGGAGCTTCAGCAACTTCAGCATCAGCAGGCTTCTTGCCTTTCAGATCTTTCTTCTTAAGTTCCTCAGCCTTAATCTTTTGCCTTTCAAAATAATGATAAGGCTTGGGAAAGTACTTGCTTGGCTCCTGAGCAGTAGGAGTTAGCTTTCCCATCTTGGCCTTTCTTCTGTATTGGACTATAGCCTCCTGCCTAGACTCATGCTTTCTCCATTCAGCCTCAGAAAACCACTTGTTCCTGTCATGCACATTATCTTTTGCAGCTTTCCAGGCAGTCAAAATAATGTTCCTAGAGGTGGGGCTCCACTGCTCAAAGTCAGGTCTTTGTTCAGCTTGCTCCCTGAACCTCTTCTTGACAATCTAATTTCTTCTTCTTCTGCATAGCTTCTTGCATAGCTTCAGAGATTGGCTGGACTACCTTTTCTATGATGACATTATCCTTACCCCCAGGTGGGCTATACATGGACTGTATGTCAGCATGAATCATATCAAAATCTGGAGGAGGGTAGATGACTTGAGCCACTTCAGGTTGCTCCCTCCTAGATATGCAGGATGAATTCCAGATTCAGCAACATTATCATCATCACAAAGAGGAGGATATCAAGAGTTGCTCTGATAGAATTAGATATCCACTTAGCATGATCAGAGCTGGCCTTGACTAACACTCTCTCCCCCTTTATGACTTCTCTTTCAATGTGATCTCTGACATCATCTTTTTGAAATCTAACCGGTTATCCAAGTAATTAACTCCATCTTTAAAGAAAGGTTTAACCTTTGGAGTTTGTCAGTTATAATCTTCTGTGAGTCTTGGATGGCAGTCTTAACAACAGTGATTTCTTCTTGAAATACTTTGTCAAATTCTGCTTTAATAGTAGCTGGAGTCTGCGCTGCAGCTAGATTCTTCAACTCTGTGACTATAGCATTGTGAGATTGTGGCAAATTGTCATTCATTCTAATTTGGTTCTCTAGAACATACCCCTGCTTCTGTGCTATGTCATCTACTTGTGCCTTTATCTTTTCTTGATGAGTTGCAAGATAGACTACTGCATTCCCACCCTTGTGGAAGCAGTCTATCATTTCCTTCTTATTAAGATTCATTTCAAATCTTATTGACTTTATGTCCTGGGCCAGATCAAATTGCAATAATTTGTGCCCCTCATCCACATAAGTTTCAATAGCCTTCTTGTGTTCATCCAGTTTAATCTGCATAGCAACCATTAAAGCACTATAATCAACAGTTGGAGCTGGCTGTGATATAGGCTGTGGAGCAACAGTTTGTAAAGCCTTCTTGTAACTCTGGCTTCTTCTCCTGAAAACTTGAAACTTTCTTTTCTTAGCCCTTGATGCTTCCTCATCTTCAGAAGCAGATGCGCTGGCTATCTCTACCCTCTCCTTAGGTAGCTCTTCAACAGCTTGGGGCTTTTCAGGTTCTTGCCTTCCAGGCTCTTCAACAATTGGCACTTGCTCCCCCTCAACTGGAGCATTCTCCTCTTCAGCAGCAGTTTCTTTGTCAAAATCAGTTTGATCCAGGTTAAGGAACAGATCTTCCATTGTGTATTCTTGTGGAGAATGGGCACAGAGAAATTCTTTGCTCATCTACCACTGGATCAGATACAACAGATGTGTCTTTCATGACAACATCTGGGACTTGATATCTGTCTGTGGTTGTGATAAACATCAGACAAATCAGTATCCTCTATAGGAAAAACTAAAGCATTAAGCTCAGTGATTACCTCTAGGATGATGTTGGTTGCTTGCTCACTCTCAAGAGGAGTGGGCTCTTCCACAACTAGTGGCTCCCCCTGGATGTGATCCTTGTGTATGGGGCTAGCTTGAGGTAGCTCCCCCTGGATTTCAGCAACATCTTGAGGAGCTGGAGTTTCTCAACAGTCTCTTCTTCATGCTCATCAGGTGTGAAGACCACTTGCTCTTCACTTCAGAACTGCTAGTTGGATCCTGAGTCACTGGAGCAGCTTTCCTCTTCTTCTTTAGTGGAATTTCCTTCTCAGAAGTGATCTTCTCAGGTGTTGGCATCTCTTTAGTCAACACCCTGTCCCATCTAGAGAATATTCTCATATCCATTTCCTCATATGATTTATTTTAGTCCCAGCAGTCTGACCCATAACTTTGGTATGCTTCCAGCTAGGTATAAGCTTAAGATTTGCCCAAGTTGTGCTTCTTCAGGCTTTCCTTGATCTTCTCAAAGATCACTACAGTCCAGTCAGTTTCAGATTGAAGATTATTCTTGTCATAATACGAACATATGGGCAGATACCCTGTCATGCCCTCCTGGCTTACTTAAGATGACCTTGCCAACAATTTTGACAGGAATTTCCCTGACTATTCATGCCCTTTCTATTAAAGACTGAACCAATTTTCATCTTAGAATCTCAGTCCACACCATGCCAATGCATCTCTGGACCTGGAAGCTGTAACCTCTTCTTCTTCCTTAGTTCTTGGCAACTGAAGGACTTTCCTCAAACTTTTGGAGAGACCTTTACTTTTTCACCATGAACCCTGGATTTGATCTCGAATCCAGATTCGTACTTCAGCTCCATTGAGGAATTCCAGACCTCTTTCTTCCAGATTTAGTAGGTTCAGAAACAAGGAATTCTAACCCGAGTCTGCAACTAGGGTTATCACAGTCTTGATTTATTGGTGGCATCACAAAATGCGTCGCGCACAGTTCATACCCTTCGTTGACGTTCTCCTCAAGCTTTGGCGCCATTAGGGTTTGAAGAATTTGAATGGAGAGAAGAGAGATGTCGACACACAAGTTTTGGTCTCGAAACTGTTGAAAGCGTGTCGACAGACTAAGGTAAAATCCTATTATACCTTTCTATGTTTGAAGATGAAAAGGCGGGCAGCTAACTTAAATTGTGTCGACACTGGCGATAAGTGTCGACACTGACTTATAATGTCTCGACACATATGTGTCGACACAAGTTTAGTCAACAGATAATATGTGTCGACACATGTTTATGTGTCGACACCACTTAAACTCGACACATAGTCGAGACTTTACTTAGATAATTTGAGTAAACACTATGTGTCGACACTACCTTGGTTGTGTCGACACCAACTTGTCATGTGTCGACACTAATATTCTGAAGTATCGCAACCAACTTCCTAGATGTGTCGACACCTTTTCCCTGAAGTGTCGACACCACTATTCTGTGTCGACACATAGATCTCTGTGTGTCGACACCTTTTACTTAGCCATTTCCAATTCTATAAACTTACTCTAAGTTTATCATTCCTAGTTCAATTTTAAACCTATTGAACTTAGTTTCTTCTAGGGGCTTAGTATATATATCAGCTAGTTGATTATCAGTTTTAACATATTCTAGTAAAATATCTTCTTTCTCTACATGCTCCCTAAGAAAATGATATTTTATCTCAATATGTTTAGTTCTACTATGGGAAACAGGATTATGTGCAATTGATATAGCACTAGTAGAATCACAAAAGAGTGGAGTTCTACTTACCTGAAATCCATAATCCTCAAGCTGATGTTGTATCCACAGAAGTTGAGCACAGCAACTTCCTGCAGCCACATACTCTGATTCTGCAGTGGAGATAGCCACACTTGTTTGCTTTTTGCTACTCCATGAAATCAGTCTTCCACCTAGGAATTGACAGATTCAGTAGTGCTTTTCTTTTCTGTCTTCTTTGCATCCTGCAAAGTCTGCATCTGAAAACCTGTTAGATCAAAATCCCCATTCCTAGAGGTACCAGAGGCCTAGATAAGGAGTGCCCTTTAAATATCTCAATATTCTTTTGACTGCTGTCAAATGAGACTCTTTAGGGCAGCTTGATACCTTGCACAGACACATGTAGCATACATGATATCTGGTCTACTTGCAGTCAATATAATAGGGAGTCCAACTATCCTCTATACAAGGTTTCATCTACAGGTTTCCCTGCATCATCCTTGCTAAGAGACATACTTGACCCCATAGGAGTCTTCATGGTGCTGGATGAATCCATACCATACTTCCTTATGAGTTCTAGGGTGAACTTGGACTGGCAGATGGATAATCCATTCTCAGTCTGTCTTACTTGGAGACCCAAGAAGAACTTTAGCTCTCCATACTACTCATCTCAAATTGACCTTGCATTAGTTTTGAAAACTTTTGCAAAGGCTACTTTCAGTAGACCCAAAATATATAATGTCTTACATATATTTGGACTAGTATAACTTTGCTCTAGATTCCCTAAGGAATAGAGTCTTGTCTATTTTCCCCCTTGTGAACTTATTCTCAATGAGGAAACTAGACAGGGTTTCATACCAAGCCCTAGGGCTTGCTTTAACCATATAAAGCTTTCCTAAGTCTATAGACATGATTAGGTAGCGTTGAATCAACAAAACCTGAGGGCTGTTCCACATAGACTTCCTCTTTAAGATTACCATTCAGAATGCCGACTTGACATCCATTGGTAAACTTTGAATCCTTGAAAGGTTGCATAGGCCAGGAACATTCTTATGGCTTCCAGTCTGGCTACTGGAGCAAAGGTTTGATCAAAATCAATACCTTCTTCCTGCTCTATACCCTTTAGCAACCAATCTTGCTTTGTTCTTAATGATGACTCAAGTCATCCATCTTGTTTTATAGATCCACTTGATTCCTATTATGTGTGGTCTTTAGGTTTAGGAACCAGCTCCAGACCTTGCACCCTCTTGAACTGATTCAGATTCTTCTTGCATAGCTTCAATCCAATGTGGGTCTAGGATGGCTTCTTTAAACTTCTTAGGTTCAACTTGGGATAGAAAGCTGGAGTAGATTGCTGCATTCAGATTTCTGCTCCTTGTCTATACCCCTTGTCTTGGATCACCAATAATTTGTTCAGCTGGATGATCTCTTAGATGCCTATTGGCTGGAGGCATCCTGACTTCAGGTTGAGCTTCTTCAACTTCTTCATCATGCTGTACTCCTTGAACTTCATCTGCATTTGGTACATGTAGTTCTCCCCCTGGACAACAACCATTGTCTTCTACTTGCTGTCTTGCAGTAGATTCTTCTTCTATAGTGAGCTTGTCCATCTTCTTTGTTAAAACTGTGGGGCTGCATACACTACTAGACAACTCATTGTTAATAAGTCTAGTTTCATCAAATACTACATGTACCGTTTCTTCTACAATTTGAGTTGACAGTTGTAGACTCTATAAGCCTTATTGTTGTTGCTGTACCCAACAAAAATTCCTCTTGGGACTTGGCAGCAAACTTAGTCATGTAAGACTTTCCATTTTTAAGTATAAAACACTTACAACCAAAGATCCTGAAGTAGGATAGATTTGGTTTCCTGCCTTTCACAACCTCATAGGGGGTCTTGTTGAGGCTTTTAGTTATGGTAGCCTATTAATAACATGGTATGCAGTATTGACTGCTTCAGCCCAGAAATATTCTGGTAGTGATGTATCACTTAAATAGGGTTCCTACAAGGTTCTATCTCTAGCAATGCCAAGGTGCTTGGTTCTATTCTTCCATGCTATAGCACATGCCATTTGCTGAGTAGTTCTTGAATTTGTCTAGAAGAACAATTTCTCTTGAAATCATCCCAAAGGTATAGTCTTCCTACTATATTTTGTCCATGCATATGCAGACTGAAATTCAGTACCATGGTCACTTCTTATTTTGACCACTGTACTATTTAGTTCATTCTGAATTTGTCTAACAAAGCTATAAAAGACACTAGGTGTTTCAGATTTCTGTCTTAGAAAGAACACCCAGGAAAACTTTGAGTAGTCATCTACAACTACAAAGGTATAGACCTTCCTACCTAGGTTGTGAACTGGCATTGGACCAAAGAAATCCATATGCAAGAGGTATAAACACCTCACAGCATCTTTGTTTTCAATGCTTCTAAAGGTGGATCTAGTCTGCTTGCTCTTTTGACAAGCTGAGCAAATACCATCTTTAATACACTTAACTTGAGGACCATTCCTCACTAACTCTTTGCTAAAGAGTTTGCCAATTGTGTTGTAGTTTAGATGGGCTAGCCTCTTGTGCCATTTGACACAATGAGAGACTTTCTCATCAGCTACAAGACACACTTGAGAACCATTGGTCTACACATAATGTCTAGGCAGTAGACATTCCTCTTTCTATAACCTGTCAAAATGATCTCTTGATCATTTGATCTCTTGATATGACAACCATCCTTAACAAATGAGATGTCATATCCTACATCACTTAATTGACTTATACTAATTAGGTTGTGTTTCAAACCTTAACATAAGCCACTTGAGTAATGGTAACTAAGTTACTAGAAATGTTACCAAACCCTTTGATGATTCCTTTTTCAGAACCACCAAAGGTGACTTTTGGACCATCCTTTATTGGTGTGTAGTCCTTTAGTAATTCCTTGTTCTTTCCAGTCATCATAGTCTGGAACATCCACTGTCCAAGTACCATATTGGGGCATGGCCACTTGGACTTACCTGCAAAACAGATTAATGAACCTTAGAACCCAAGAATTCTTGGGTCCTTGGTACTTGTTAGTTTGCATCCTGACAAGGCTACCTGCTGGTTTTCCAACAGGCAGATTGCTACTCACTTTGGCACTAGCATTGTGCCAACAGTCCATTGCATAGTGGCCCTACCTTGCCACAGCACCAACACTCAAACTTATTGTACCTTTGCTTAGGTACTATCTTTGCTGTTTTATCTACAGCAGACTTGTGAGAGTTGGGGCTTTGCCCTTGGACTTGGACTTGGACTGAACAGTCCTTGCAGGTCTAGTATGAACCCAGTCCAGCTTTACCTTGTGATGAATAAATTCATCAATTATGGGTAAAACAGACTTTGGTTTAGAAAACCTAGCAACTAAGTCTTTCTCCTTCTGAAGATTAATTTCCAGACTCTTAATTTGATCATTCTTAAATGATATAGTTCCCATTTGAATCACAGTTATGTGCTTCAATCTGGCAATCTCATTAAGCTTTTGATCAAACAACTTCTCAAAATCAGTTGCAGCAGCTTTGAGAATAACAATTTCCTTTGTCTGACCTTTGACTAGGGACTTGCTCTTCTTATAAGCTGCAACAGAACTTTATATTCATCTATCAACTGATGATATCTTCTTCAGACTCAGATGCACTCTCATAATTGATGAGGATGAATCTGATTATTCTGTATGGCACAAGAAACTGAACTTAAAGTTGAACTTTGTACCCTACTAGGTCTTGGGCTGCTCCAGGATTTTGTCACTTTCTGTCAATGACATTAGTCCTTGGCATGACAGTCTTCTTGTTCATATATAGAATTCATAATCTGCATGAACTCTTCTTCTTCTTCCTCAGCAAACAGTCATATATATGCCTCAGCATCTGACTCAGTTTCTGATGAAGAGATATCTGACAGGCTCTTGTCCTTTTTGGCAATAAAAGACTTCTCCTTCTTGCCCTTGTATTGAGTTCTTTTCTTGTCACTAGACTCCTTCCTCTTCTCTGGACAGTCTGCAATGACATGTCCTTGTCTATTACACAGCAATAGCACACACATTTTTGATAGTGTAGCTTGCTAGACTTGGACTTTTTCCTGTCTTTCTTTGAAGACTTCTTTATTCGATAAGAGTTCTTCCTTTTCCTGTGAAGTAGAAGACTTGTCCTCCATTGTTTCTTCTTTAAGAACTTCTGGAAATGTCTTGTAAAGGCAGCAAAAGTCCTCATCACTTTCACTGCTCTCAGACTTCCTGCTTTCTGAATCTTCTGACTCAGTCTCAATACCTTTAGAGGTGGACGTTGACGACTTTACTCCTGTACTTCTGAGCTTCTGATTTGAAGCCACTGTCCTTTCTTTGTGTTCACTTTCTTGTGGATTTCTCCTCTCTTTCCTCACCATTAACTGCATTTCATAGGACAGCAATTTGCCAAACAGTGTATTGGTGGAGGAATTTCTCCCAAC